>JASUUI010000246.1:0-30086 GCA_030444775.1 Atalantia buxifolia | reverse complement strand
GCCATCAAAACTACTACTTCTTCTTCTTCAATGGAGAGAGGATCAGTTTTTCCATCTCCCGATCCTTCTTGGGTGCTCAGAATTGGGAGCTCGTCATGGGGACTCGCTGGGATTTTGGTCATGCTCATGCTTGTGCTTTCGTGGCAAGATTCGGTCCAGCATTTCTTTTGGAGATAAGACATCTCACAAAATGAAAACACAACATATAAAATTTTCCGTAGCTAGTGTTCGTGTATGTGTTGTAACTTTTTCCCATTTTGGATCTCTACTGTATACTTTACGTTGAGTATCAAATAATGAAAGGATCTGTAGTAATTCAATTATTATTTTCTCTATTTCATTAAAATTTTCAACTGGTTGTCATGAATTACGTTATTGGGCCAAAGGCCCATTGGTCGTTACGGCCCAAACATTCCAGCCCTGTCTTCCGCTCGTGAAATAGTGGAGAAAGATAGAAAAGTGTATTAAGCCTGGCGGGCAAGAGACGAGAGAGAGAAGAGAGAGGAGCCGACGACGGTGTGGATTGTCACGATTGTTTACACTTTATACCAGAAGGGTGAGTCTCTCGATTGATGTTTGTTTTATTATGGCATCTGCAGACGGATCCGACGTCGTATATATCCTCTTGCTGCTTGCTAGTAGTTAGATGAAAATTTACAGCATCCTCGTAAATTTTCACACTTCTGGTTGATGATTTGTTTGTGGGAAGCAAATTGACACTATTGTCTACCGTCGAGCACATCTTTTCAATACAATTGATGTATAAAGCATGGATTATTATTTTTTTTGTCCCAAAATGCAAGTGATGATAATGCTATGCGAGGATTAGGGTATGATTATTGTTATCATAGAATGCGTCTTTAATGTTAGGGTTTTGGTGTCGGTCTAGTAGGATTCAGGTGAGGAAATGGCAGAGGGAGACGAGGACTTGCCAAGAGATGCAAAGATTGTAAAATCGCTGCTGAAATCAATGGGGGTGGAGGAATATGAGCCTCGGGTCATACACCAGTTCCTGGAAGTGTGGTACCGATACGTTGTTGATGTATTGACGGATGCACAGGTCTATTCTGAGCATGCTGGCAAAACTACCATTGATTGTGACGATATCAAGCTTGCCGTCCAGTCAAAAGTCAATTCCAGCTTCTCACAACCCCCTGCAAGAGAGGTACGTTAGTCTGTGGAACTTGTTCTTAAGAGTACAAAATACGAACATGAAGAGAATTAATGCGTGATTATGATATCTTTTTCTGTTTTCTTCTGTCTCAGCATTTGTTTTGGTTTGCACTTTGCACTTGTCCCTGATTTTAATGGGATTGAATTGATTGATGGCTTGCACCCCCCTCTCGTTCTTCCAAACTATGCTTAGAATAGCAGAGATTTTATTGCTTGTTGCATATCATAAGGTTAAATGCACTTCTGCTTTTCCTTCCTTGTTTATACAAGATATGTAACTCCTTTACTCTGACCGTCAATCAGGTACTACTAGAGTTGGCTAAGAACAGGAACAAGATTCCCTTGCCAAAGTCAATATCAGGGCCTGGTATCCCACTTCCACCTGAGCAGGACACATTGATTAGCCCTAACTACCAGCTGTCGATTCCAAAGAAGCAATCTGCTCAGGAAGCCGAAGAGATGGAGGAAGATGAAGAGAGTACCGAGCTCAGTGCATCTCAAGAACAGGCGACAGATTTGCCACAACAAACCCCTCAGAGGGTATCATTTCCCCTTGCTAAACATACAAAGTGAGGCCTCCACGCGGTGGCTTTTTCAGACGATCTCATTGATACCCTGTTTTGTGAGGACGGTAGGAGTAGACGTGTACTATCAACCAAGTAAAAGAAGGAAAATTTAGCTGTTATGCTGATATGTACTGTATCATTGTAGTTATCTGAAAATTTCTCTTAGCCGTGTTAACTTCTATTCAGCCTTGTTTAAAATATGTATCTTCGTCATCTCTACTTGCTTCCATTATAGGAAGGATTTTGGTGTGTATCTGAATCCTTTATCCTTCTTAATTCATATTTGGAGAAACTAAAAACTAAACTATGTTGTCGGAATAAAGAATTGACTGTTTGCAGACAAGATGGAGCCGTACTTGAATCCACCACCAAACCCCAACCCTTCTTTTCTTTTTCCTTTTCGAGGAGGGAGTATACATGCCCTTGAGAACTTATACATGCCCTTGAGAACTTATAATCTTTTTTCACTAGCTTATGCCTATGGTAACGAATTGAGCTGGTGATACCTAGGCACGAATTTCATCAGGTCACAATAAAATGGAGTAAAGGAACACCGGAGTCATATGGTGACGGTAGTTTCATTCCCGGCAGAAATTCCGGAAACAAATTCTTAGCATACTGTCATGTTGAAACCAGTTAGACAGTTTCTTCATAAAAGAACCATATAGCAGTTCTGTACAGATTAACACGTATATACAAAGAAAACAATTTTCACTTATTTGCTAAGTGGTACACTGTAAAAGCAACAATGAAATGAGGGTCAACTCCTGGAGCCAACCATGCTGGTGACAGCAGGTCCTGTGTTTGATACCGCCAGGCCTCGCTCATACATCCGCTGGATCTCCTCTCTGTATTCCGTTAAAGATTTGTCAGGTATAGCTGGAGTGAGCTCTACCACATCGCCATCTTCAACTTACATCTGGGATCACCTACTGCCTTGTGGTTCAGCCTTGGCCTCAATTCTTCCTTCAGAGGGAACCCATCGGAGACCATCTTGAGCTTCCCCGTCCGGCTCTTTCCAGCAAATCCATTACTGTGGGAGTTTGCAGGAAACTCCTGCACTGACATCTGCAACATTCAAAAGCCAAACATAATCAGGCATGCACTAGAATAACGGATCTAGATAATCCCAAATATCATACAACTAGCTGGCTCAATTATTGGCAAGAATGATGGGGGGAAAGGGATCAACGATCACTGAAACTAACATGTATTTCCATTTCATGGATACATAGCATTGCAAATGATATTTGAAGCTTACCTTATCATTCTCAATCATGATGACAAAGACAGGTCCATCATGGCTGCACTGAGGCTTATAAGAAAATGGGCAATCATCAGCATGTGAGGGAAACGTGCATGGTGGCTTGATGGAGTCACCATTGCCAACACAAGAACGATCTTTGCTCATTGCCTCACACTGCCAGGTAAGAACCCATCTAGCCCACTCAACCATCTGAAGCACAAAAGAAGAATACTGGCAATCACCTTCTTTGTATCTCCAATGAGCAGCAAACCCAAACTCAGCCTGCAAATGCATCTCTTTTGTTCGGATTTGAACTTCAAGGGGAACCATACCTTCACCTGCCACTACTGTGTGAAGCGACTGATACCTATAAAACAAACCTAGAGTTAGAAAAGTAGAATATTGCGTTCGTAAGACAACACTTGAGAGATAATGTACCCGTTGAACTTGGGCCGGGTTATGTAATCCTTCATCTTTCCAGGTACTTCAGCCCACAACTGATGAACAACTCTCAGTGCTTGGTAGCAGTCTTCCTCATTTTCAACAATTAAACGAACCCCATGGATATCATGGATTTCATCCATGGTCAGCTTCTTTCTGCACACGTTTGAATATTATCAAAATTCTGACAGATCAGAGCATGCCATTCTGTAACTTCTCTTATAAGTGCATTTAAACTACATTCCCAAATATGAAAACATCACAAAATCTGAATTTCAAGACAGACAAAAGCATTGTTATGCTAAGAATCATGCTACTTTAAACTACTTGAACCAATTATTCATCAAATTGGGATCCATGGCTTAGACATACTGGTACAAGTTGAATAATTAGTGACAAAACTTTCATGAACAAGCATTAGGGAGAGACGGGAGAGCATACTTCAACATTTTGCAGTGAATGCTGTACAAGCTTTTATGCCGCCCACATAGAACAAGGAAGGAGATGTTTTTATCCTTAAGAGCTTGCTCTAATTTCTCTATTGCAGAAGTGATCATCGCCTCATCAAAAGATTCTACAAGCTTAGAGGACAGTTCTGTGTGCTGATCTGGGTTAAGATGCTTGAAGCATAGGTTTTCTAGCTGCACCTTCCAGGTAGAGATTCCCAAACGATTAGCCAAAAGGGACAAATATCTCAATGTCTCCTTAGCAAACCGCTGTTGTTTGCACAAAGGCAGAGCATCGAGGTCATCATGTTGTGTAGTCGATCAGCTAATTTGATAAGAACAGCCCTAGCATCTGCCATGGCAAGGAACATGGTGTGTAGCCGATCTGCTTCAACAGTTTTGCTTGCCGTATTGTTCTCACGTGCAAGCTTACTCAATTGACTAAGCTTTGAGACCTAGTAAGTGGCACAACGTACTAAATTAAATTCTTTTAATTATCCAAGCTCTTTCTGAAATTAATGCAACTCTGGATTCACAGTGTGCTGCAATACTAGAAACCAACATATGCATGCAACAGCATCAACATTCAATACTTTATCTCAACATCAGCATCAACAATTTATATTTCCTAACTAATTAACGCATCTACAATATTGTGCTAATATATATTTCAAACGCAGCTACTTTAAAATCAAATACACAAATCATAAAGCATTGCACATAACTTACTGTTTTAAAGGTAAACAATAAAACACTACAAGGGCAAATCAACTTTGTATATTAGCAATTGAATGATCCACGAAAAAGGTTTATGCACAAACGACAAAATATAGCCCTAAGCATTGGATGAAAAAGCCTTTGTCCTAAGATTCCATATCATTTTCTGCTAATAAAAATTCCTTTATCTTACCCCTTCAACCAAATCAGCAACTCCAGCTCCAAATGTCCTAAAAATATAGTCATAGCTCAAAAGCATCATCAAACGTGTCATGCAAGAGCCCCGCAGCAACAACTGTGGAGTTAGCACCAATGGCGGCTAACAACATGGCAGTTTCTACGCAATGCAGCAAATATGGATCGCCACTTGCCCGCATCTACAACCAACAAACACAAAAAATTCCCAGTCAACATCAACAAAAGTTCCAAACAATGAAATCCAATCAAAATTTAAACCAATTTCTCTATATATACATTTTCTTTTCCTTTTACCTGCCCTCTGTGTGCCCTTTCAGCCTCATAAAAGGCCTTGATGACAAAATCTTCACGAAAGATTTTATGCTTCAATTATGCGTTAGCAAGGAATGCCTTAGCATAAGTCTCTAAATTACCCTCTACAATGTTATCCTCCATATTAAACGTTAATTCATCAATCAATGCCACAGATGAACCCACATTCAAACCAGAATCACCGTTATGAACTCGAAAACTCGAAGAATCATAGTCTACACAAGATCCTAATGCATTCCTCACAAATCCATTGAACAAACCACTAGAACCTTTAAAAAAAGTATGAAAATTTACATTCACGTCAGCCTTTTCTCTTGCAGTTCTAATTGGAGGACTACTTCTAGAATAAGAATATGAACCATTACCACTACACGAAACCGGACCCTGAAACACAGAGACCGGACTTTGGTCCCTCTTCAGAGAAGAAGATGACCCACAAAGCTTACTCGGTGAATAAGCATAACCAAAAGAACTGCTCAGCTCTTTCAATTCTTCACTTCTGTAAGAGCCCATCTCTGAATTCGAAGAGAATAGGCACGACAGCCCTCCGATTATCTGTTTCTGTGATGAAGGCGCCGCAGCCGTTGATGAGGTTGATGCTGAAGATCTCGAGTTCAGATCAAAATCATACGTTGTGTGGGCGTTGATCTGGTGCGTCGCCGAACACACACTACTCGGTGGACTCGCATACAGCGCTATTGTTGGGACCGCCATGCCGGTCACCACAACAAATCAAAAAATTAAGAATTTTTTTTTCCAATATCAGTTTCAGATTCCGACGAGAACCCAGATCGTGAAAAACGTTAATCAAGATTTGATTTTGATACACACCCACTAATTTCTTCCACCTTAGTGGGCTTAAGATCCCAAAAATTTTGAAATTTGAGGTGATTTTACAGTAGAAATGAAAGATTCGGGAAAGGGGGTCAATGTTTAATTTATAAGATGCTGTATTTACAGGTTTTATGGACAATTGTCGATGACGGAATAGGATTACATAGAATTTACATAAACTAACTCTAAATTTGTCAAAGAGAGAAAGTCAAACAATGGTTGGATTTTGCAGAAGCGAGTTTCCACCTTCTTTCTTCTTGATTTTCTTGGAAATTTTCTCTCTCTTTCTCGCTGATTCTTATTTGGCCAGTGGCCCAGTTGCCCCCCAAAGGAACAGTTAAATTACTTTTCTATCCTTGGATAACATGGACAGATTAGTTGTATTCTACAGTGTACTGACCTTATTTATTCATCTTTTCTAATTGGTTAGACAACAATATTTTTAAGTCTTTCACTTCTTGATAAGCATGTTTAAGTCTTTCAAATGATGTAATTAACAACTTTAATATATTACGTTTGTTCAGTAATGATGTACATACAAAAATTAAAAGAAAATATAATATTAATTCTTAATTAAAGGATTAATTCTTAAATTATTTTCTTTTCTTGCACTTGAGATATGTAGATATGTAATTAATTATTTGTTAAAAAAAATTATAGTAGGCAATGCAAAAATTGTTAATTGGCCGTGAGTAGTAATCCCTCAGGAGGATTGGTTTCTATGCAGTTTATTGTGTGCCTTCTAAGACATTGAAAAATTGACAAACGATGACAATTTGTTTTTGAACTTATCCACTTTGAATCTTTATTTTTTAATCATTTTGTTGAGAATGATCACAGCATTATTGGAGCTTATTTAATAAAGGGATATTGTCATTTTTTAATTAAAATTAATATATGGCAATTACTTTCTCAATTTTTATAATGGCTATTAAGCTTTTAGCTGTATAATTTTACATTGTTATCTTTATTTTTGAATATATTTTTATTCATATTTATTATAAAATTAAATAATAAATATAAAAATTTAAGTATTTAAAATAAAAAATTTAAGTATTTAAAATAATAACTATACTTTTTAAGTATGAATAAAAAATAATAATTTTTTATATTTTTGTTTTCCAAATATTTTTCTTATAATAAATATATAAAAAATATCAAACAAATAATTTATTTATGTCCCTTTTCTTTTATTTTTATGTTAAAATTTATTTAGATATCATAAAAATAATAAAAATAAATTATATATATTGATTTCACAATGAAAAAAAAAACGACAATCTATTCCTTTAATTAATGATTGTATATTAATATATGAGAGAAATTTTAAAATAAATCAAAAGTAATATAATTAATTGATATATGTAATGTTATGTAATTAAATATACATAAATTATAATATTATTTTATTTATTATATAACTAATATGATAATCTAGAATTTCTGCAGTGCATATATTGTGGTCCCATTTGGGATTGAGGTTGAAATTGATAAATGTTTATTTTATAATTTTGATAAAAATAATATTTGGTAATTTTGTAAAAGAACTTATTTTATAATTTTCTCATTTCGTCAAGTTTTTAAAAGGTAGAAGGTTATTTTTCATAAAGAACTCATTCAATAAACTACTACGCTTTTTAAAATACCTATTATAACCTTAGTATTTTGATAAAAAGATAATTATATTGTATTTATCATAAATCCTAATATATTAATCATTAGATATTATATTACTACTATAATTTTATTATAAAAAAATTATTGTGAATGTAGTACATATTACTTTTTATCATATTTTATATAATAAATTATGAAGTTATTTTTTAATTAATTTTACATATTTAAAAAAAAAATATGTCTAAACAATTTATTAAATATAAAATAAAAAAATTAAAACATATATCTATTTTAATTATTATATAATATAACAATATTTTTATAATAAGATTTATCAAACACATATATTCTACTTTTTAAATTTACAAGAACTAAATAACATAATTTATCAAATACTAAATAATTTTTTCAATTAACAACTTATTTATTAAATATTAAATAATTTTTTTAATCAAAAATTTATTTTATCTGTACAACACAAATAACTTATTTAATCTATTTCCGCGATCCGGCCCTCTGATTTGAACAAAAGCAGCCGCTTTGGTGACCAAAATGATGTAATCACCGGCTTTAAGTGCATGCAAGTTGGGTAGGGTCCACCAATTGATATTTTTGATTTCTTGAATGAATCTAATCATTTTAAGGATGAGGATTCCACTTAATTTTCATCAAAAATCATCATCGTCCTTTTTCTATTTCGTTATGGTTGTGATGTTCTCGTCATGCACATAATCATTGATGTTCGTGACTGAATAAAATACTCGCACACTACCCAACATATCTAATAACAATCCTGTTTAGGTAAATAAAGTAATAATTTGTTAATACCTATATTATTAAGAGAATGTATGGATAATAATTTTATTGTTCGTTCCGTCTTACGAACAGTGTATTAAAAGTATATTTTATAATTACAAATATTTAACAATAATAAAAAAATTTAATTAATATTTATTAAAAATTAATCCTAGTAAATTTCAGGTGACTTGATAATAGTTGGCGGGTGCAAATAAAAATTAATAAATCAGAATAATTAAAAAATTTAAGTTATAATTAAAAGTATGTGACGTTAATGGTATACATTGGGTAATTCGGTGTGGGAATCGGAATAATATGGGGCGCAAATTTTAAATGAAGGACTAATATGAATAATGATAATAACGGGGGGTATTTTAGACATTTAAGTAGAGAGACAGTGATATTTCCACGTCAGCTTCTCTTTGAACCTCTAGAACACGCATGTCACCACGATAAGTACGCATTACGCACCCGAATTCCTCCGATTCTTTTATTTGTCTTTTAATGTTAAATTCACAGTTTCGTGTTTAATTTCAAACAAAAAAAATTCACAGTTTCGTGAACGATGTTCGGAGCACGTGGCGTGTTCCAAGCAAATACCACCGCCACATGGTCAGCGCGTGCGTCGCACACGTGTTCATGAATGACGGCTAGTGGGTGCCGGTGTTTGTTTTGTATGCGGTCACACTCCCACTCGGGAGTCAGGGCCAGCTTCTGTCACGCTCGGTGCACGTGCTTACTTTTCTTCGCCGACCCCGTCAGCTTGCTCGGCCTCCCCAATTTTAGGTGGTGTCGTTTTTCGCCGTCAAAGTCCACATTATTTTGCTACCGATTCCTTTGAATATCTTACTTATTTTTTAGTTGTTATTCTTCTTCTTCTTCTCCACTAAAAACAAGCTAACACTGCATTATATATACTAAATTTAATCCAAAATTTTAATGATTTCTTAATCATATCAACTTAGAAGTATTTCATGAGTGCTGGTGATCGATATGAGCTGTAGTAGATTTACAAATATTATCATTATTTTATTGAGTAATTTTCGTTTTGTTAGTTATTACAAAATATGTATCATAATTAACTCTCAATGCACTTACAAGCATAAATCAAAATTTTTAGAAAACTATTTGTGGAGCAATCAATTCGAACCATTTATTTTATGAGTGACGCGAAGAAATGTCAATCATTAAACTAACCAGTAGTTAGACTCACACTTGAATATATTAGTAAAACTTAAACTAACAAATAATCTTTCTTTATTATAATTTTCACATGACTTGCTTTCCCCCTAAAAAGAAAAAAGCTAAGTGCATGCTTATTATACATGGATTCGATTTCTCTTAAAACAACATTATTTTTTGTCTCTAAAGAGAAGTTCTTTTAATTTATTTGTCTTTTCTAGTCGTATCTCCAAAAGATTTTATTAATTTTACTTTTTAAATATCTATTTACTTCCCTATATGATAAAAATGAAAGTAAAAATATGTTATTTTCTAAAAGTTTCTTCAAATAAAAGTTTCTTCAAATAAATAAATATTTTTTAAAAAAATAAATGTAGTTAAAGTCCTTACTCTCAATAAAAAATAATAAAATATAAATTGAAATGTGAGAAAATAATTCTACAAAATTAAAGAAAAAATATTTTTATTTAAAAAATATTAATTAAAATGCTTTTAAAACTTTAACCGTAATTTTTTAAATAAATAATAAAATTTTATTTAAAAAACGTTGTAGAGATATTCTCAGTCAGCCTTTAAAATAAAATAACGTGTTGCATGCCACGTTTTCATAAGAGGATGAAATTGATTTGTTGGGACCAGCGTTTTCCAAAACGTGCAAGCGAACTTTATGCATGAGTTGGAACGTGGGATTCCTTTGCTTTGCTTGTACGGTTCTGAAAATTGCGCAGACACTCAATTCCAATAATTTTGTTGATTTTATTGGCTCCAACTCCGAAGAATCTTCCACATGGCTAGGACCCAAAAATATTTTAGAATATAAAATTTATTTATGGATTGAGCTGACTGATGCTGTGTGAAGCCATATATTACCTATGGAGTTTACTAATAAATTAAAACTCCATCAATCATATATGAAATCTTAAGTAAACAATTTACTAGGATAACATAAATAATATAAACGGATATAATAGGACAAAATAAATCTTAATAAACCATAGAAAACAATATATGACTCTAATAAAATAACTAATGCAACTAATTTGTGCACTCAAATAAGGAACACAATGATCAAATATTATCTGGTGCGATAAAAAAATCAAATTTAGAGTAAGAAAACATCCCAAATCTTTAGAGATAAAAAATAGATAGTTAGATGTGATTTATATAATCGACGTTCAAACTCCTTTTCATTGGTAAATTATATATATGTTTAGACAGAGTTAACGTAAGCGCATTAATATATGCTATTGTCCTTCAAGTTTAATATACTAATCTTTATCTCTATCCATGTAGTTAAAATTTATGAACGAAAGGAGAGGTGGTTGCACATTTTTAATATTGGGAATTTAGCTCACCATTTGGGCAAAAGCCTTAACGGGTCCGAGAGTCATTTTCTATTGACTTTTCGTCGGCAGCCAGCACAACATGACAACAAACGCTACATCAGAATTCGGTTCGGGCATCCTACCGGCAGATTAGTTTGTTTTCGTTGAATTGGGCTTCGGCTTGTGGTCCATCATTCGGGTTTAATTGGACTTGGCACTCATTAGACTAGTTTACCCATTCCTCATTCGGGCTTGGGCTTATTCAATCATCATGGACTTCTAATGAGATATTAGTCCCATAATACCTTAATAAAATGTTTTTTTTTTTTTTTTTTGAAACAACCTTAATAAAATGTTGTGATTCAACAACGATTGGTAAAGGCGCCCCGGTTATTGACGGACACGATGATTTGTTTACTACTGAACATATTTTCACTCCAGCCATCAGAAGAAAAAAGTAAAAAAAAAAAAAAAACATATTTTCACTCTATGATTCTGGGATAAACATAGGCCCACTCAATCACAATTCACAAATCACAATCTTTGATGATTTCTTCTACTCAATAGATAAGATCTTGCCACGTGGGGGAATCCACCTTTCATTTTATGGAATCAAGAGCGTCCAATCACAGCCAATCGGTGCCTGAAAGTCTGTTTTCAACATTGAAAGGGTATTTTAAGCAATTAACTCCTCGTTTAAAAATCCCCTCCTGAACTCACTTCTTCCATTTTCACATATAATTGTCATGTGAATGTGAAAAAAAACCCAAAAAAAAAAAGGAAAAAGAATGAAAAAACTAACCTATAAATATATTCTCAATCCAAACACGTCCTAGGGTTTCTCTCTCCTGTATAACTCAAAAACCCTGGCTTATATTAATACATTCTAAAAGATCCCTCAGTTTCATCTGATCACAGTATAAGGTAAGGCCACAAAAACCCTTTTCTTCGTTCTACTCAAACCCCCTGAAAACCCGAGAAAATTTGATAAAAATTAAGCTAAAAATCGAAATTATTGTAAAAAGTCGAAACTTTCTGGGAGATTTCAGTACAAAGTGAAGAAAAATTTGGTGGGTATTTGGTTTTTATTGGTGATTTTAAGAGAAAGTGAAGAAAATCTTACTGGATATTGAGTTTTAAGAAATGGATGATCTCGAAAAAGCAATACTTTTTAGCTTCGATGAATCAGGTGCTATTGATTCAATGTTGAAATCACAAGCAGTGAACTTTTGTCAACAGATTAAAGAGACCCCATCAATATGCAGAATTTGTATTGAAAAGCTTTCGTTGTGCAATATTGTTCAGGTTCAGTTTTGGTGTTTACAGACTTTACATGAGGTAGTTAGGGTTAAATATACATCGATGAGCTCAGAAGAGAGAAACTTAATCAGGAAATCTGTGTTTTCGATGGTCTGTTGTGAGTTGGTAGATGGTAAGAGTTCTATGAGGGTGTTGGAGAGTCCTGCATTTATAAGGAACAAGCTTGCTCAAGTACTGGTTACTTTGATATATTTTGAGTACCCGTTAATTTGGTCTTCAGTGTTTGTAGATTTTTTACCCCAGTTAAATAAAGGGTCAATGGTGATCGATATGTTCTGTCGGGTTTTGAATTCGTTGGATGATGAGTTGATTAGTTTAGATTACTCTCGAACTGCTGAGGAATTAACTGTGGCTGCGAGAATTAAGGATGCAATGAGGCAACAATGTGTGGAGCAGATTGTTAGAGCCTGGTATGACATTGTGTCAATGTATAGGAGTTCGGATTTTGAAGTCTGTACTAGTGTGTTGGATTGTATGAGGAGGTATATTTCTTGGATTGATATTAATTTGATTGCAAATGATGCATTCATTCCTTTATTGTTTGAGTTGATTTTGGCGGATTGGTTGCCAGAACAATTCCGAGGTGCAGCTGTGGGATGTGTTCTTGCTGTGGTTTCTAAAAGGATGGATCCACAGTCGAAGCTGACCCTTTTGCAAACTCTCCAGATAAGTCGCGTTTTTGGATTGGTTTCTGAAGGTGGTGAATCAGAGTTGGTTTCAAAAGTAGCTGCGTTGCTTACTGGGTACGCAATGGAGGTTCTAGAGTGTGTTAAACGGTTAAATGCAGAAAATGCTAATGAGGCTTCAAAAAAGCTTTTGAATGAAGTTCTGCCATCAGTGTTCTATGTGATGCAGAACTGTGAAGTGGACACGACGTTCAGTATTGTCCAGTTCCTTTCAGGTTATGTTGCTACAATGAAGAGCCTTTCCCCATTGAAAGAGGAACAACGTTTGCATGCAGGTCAGATATTGGAAGTTATTCTTACACAGATTAGATATGATCCTATGTACAGAAATAATCTCAATGTATTGGATAAAATTGGGATAGAAGAGGAAGACAGAATGGTGGAGTATAGAAAGGATTTGCTTGTTTTGCTGCGTAGTGTAGGTCGTGTAGCAGCTGAGGTTACTCAGGTATTTATCAGAAATTCATTAGCTAATGCTGTTACATTTTCCGCCGACCGAAACGTTGAAGAGGTGGAAGCTGCACTTACACTTTTGTATGCACTAGGGGAGTCAATGAGTGAGGAGGCAATGAGAACTGGAGCTGGACACTTGAGTGAGTTGGTGCCAATGCTTTTGCAAACAAAGCTTCCTTGCCATTCTAATAGGCTAGTTGCACTTGTTTACCTGGAGACAGTGACAAGATATATGAAGTTCATTCAGGAGAATACCCAGTATATTCCTGTGGTTCTTGCTGCCTTTCTTGATGAGAGGGGTATACACCATCCGAACGTTCATGTGAGACGCAGGGCAAGTTATTTGTTTATGAGGGTTGTGAAGCTGCTAAAAGCGAAGCTTGTGCCTTTTATAGAGAACATTTTGCAGGTATCATCTACTGCCCTTCTACTTTCAATCAATTTTATACTGTTTATGCATACACTGTTTCCATCAGTGTCTCATAATTTTTTGTCTGAACATTTCAGAGCCTGCAAGATACTATTGCTCGATTTACAAGTATGAACTATGCTTCCAAAGAGCTTTCTGGATCAGAAGATGGTAGTCACATCTTTGAGGTATTTGGTCCTATCTTTCTTCTATATAGATGTGCATGCACATTATACATTCATAAATATTAAAAAGACAAGTAGAAGCATTAAAAAAAAAATTCTTCAGAGGGTCTTGGGTGCTCTCTTTTGTTCTTACTGTTGTGCTGACTTTTGCAGGCAATTGGTTTATTAATTGGGATGGAAGATGTACCGCCAGAAAAACAGTCTGATTATCTTTCTTCATTGCTCCCTCCTCTTTGCCAACAGGTTAGTTTCTTCCAATTTTATTTTTGCTTCTAGATCCCTTGTTCCTATTGTATAAAATTCATGTGCTTAAACCTATGAGTATTAACTTTTCAATATATTTTATGCATACTACGTGTGTTATATGCTAAGTCTGCGAAAATCTGTTAAGACATTATTTCTGAAGCAGAATTGTTTATTTCCAGGTTCAGACAATGCTTCTGGATGCAAAAATGTTAAATCCAGAAGAGTCAACTGCCAAAGTTGCAAATATTCAGCAGATAATTATGGCTATCAATGCTCTTAGCAAGGTGTTTTTCTCCATCTTTGACTTTTATCATGATACCTGTTGCGTTTTATTGGTGGTTATATCTCGAAAGGTTCATCTTTTAAACTTAGATGACAGTCTATCTCGCTAATGGCAGTCATGCATTTCTAACAAAACTGATAACATTGTTCTTATATTGGAAACACATCATGCTATTTTTTGTTTTTATGGTTTCTTACTTTTGATTTAATTATTAATTAGCATATTCGCTTCTGCAATTTGTTCTCACAATGTGTGTTTGGATCCAGGGCTTCAGTGAGCGTCTTGTAACCTCCAGTCGCCCAGCAATTGGTATAATGTTTAAGCAGGTTGGAATTGTAGACTTTTTTCTGTGTCTCATGCCTACTGCTTTTTTATTTTTGGAGCCCTTTCTGTCAATTCTAGATACAGAACGTTGGGGAACCAAAAAATGATTGCACTTAGTTTTACAGTTTGTAGTTTTAACAAGTATTGCTCAGAATTATAAACAATTTGATATTGCCTAGTAGACCCTTGCTTCAATTCTTTTAGCTAGTTACTCGTGTAGCCTTATAGAATTTATTAGTGGGGATTATGTTGGTGCATGACATATTGGTTTGTTATGTTCCGGCTATTCTGCAATTTCTTTCTTTAGATGCCTCTACCTGTTTTTGGGCCAATGTTAAATAGGGTACTCTAAACATTCCGTGATGTAGCAATCTAGTTGATTTTGATATCTATCTATTTTGGTTCAGTGTATTCAGTATTTTGGTTCAGTGTATTCAGATAATTCAGTATTTTGTTTCAGTGTATTCAGTATAGCCTATACCAGAGAAAACTCTAGTCGATTAATATTTCTATTTTATTTGCTTCTTTCTGGTGCAGACATTGGATGTCCTCCTTCAAATTCTTGTTATGTTCCCAAAGGTGGAGCCTTTGCGGTGCAAGGTAAGAGTTTGGAATTTGATCATGTGAGTGCTTGGTTTTCTTGTTTTATTGAGGCATCTTGCCTAAACCTTGAATTTTGGTATTCTCACAGGTAACGTCCTTCATACATCGTATGGTTGACACATTAGGAGCATCAGTATTTCCTTATCTTCCCAAGGCATTGGAGCAATTGCTTGCAGAAAGTGAGGTATGGTGATTTGTTTTTAGTATAGTCCTTTTAAGGGGTGTTTATACAACAGCACAAATCTTTGGCATGCTATGATTTTTGTATTGAGTTTTTAATTTTACAGGCGTGGATTTAATTGTTGAATTTCCCTGTAATTAGTACTTGTTGCTAAGAATATGAGGAAACTGAAGCAAATAATGTTCTAATTAGGGTGGATTGAAAGTTTCTACTCAAAGATTGAAAAAAAAAGGGAAACATAAGGTGTGGGTGTTTCATGTGTTCCTTTTCCTTCCCACTTTCGTCTGTTGAATTCTTCGATTGGGATATTCTTCTTTTTCTTTTTTAATTTGATTAATTTGACCTATGTTGTTTGTATCTTTGGAAGACCTTCTATTTTCCTTAGAATTGGGGTAATTACTTTAGAATTATTCTGTTTTTAGTTTTATGGTAATTGTGCTGGTTCAGTGACATTAATTGTTTATTCTGTATGTTTTCTGTTGTTGTTTTCTGATTATGGATTGTGACCTGTTGCAGCCAAAGGAAATGGCTGGCTTTCTTGTGTTACTCAATCAACTTATATGTAAATTCAACACCTTGGTGCATGACATACTAGATGAAGTATTTCCTGCTATTGCTGGTAGGATATTTAATATCATCCCAAGGGATGCCTTTCCTTCAGGACCTGGTACCAACACTGAGGTGAGGACAGTTATTGCAATTTTTATTTCTCACAAACAACTATTAATTATGTTGTTTGCCTTTTTACAGTGGTCATGTTGTTATTCATTAGTCACGTCGTCATTTCCTTGAATTTTACTATATAATCTTGTCCATGAATGTTAATGATTCAAGCATAAATGGTCAGTCCGAGCTTAAAAAGTATCAGAAGTTGCTTTTATATGCCAGGTTTTAGTTATTAGCTGAGAAAACTATGCTAAACCTGCAAATACGATTTTGACTCTAATAGCTAAAATCCAATGGAATTCTGTACATGCAAAATTATTGGCTTGTCAAGCCAAACTCGTGGGTGCATTTGGAAAGCTTTTGTACCGAGTCCTTTTTCTTTTTCTCTTGTAGGAAATTCGTGAAGCACAAGAGCTTCAGAGGACTTTGTATACATTTCTTCATGTGATAGCCACACACGGTCTATCTTCTGTGTTTCTTTCCCCAAAAAGTAGGGGCTACTTGGATCCAATAATGCAATTGTTACTGTACACATCTTGTAATCATAAAGATTATCTTGTGAGAAAGGTATGTTACTTCTTGTGATTTTTTTTTCGACATTGCATTTGGGGTTTCTCCATTTTGATCTCACTGGCTTGGACCATCTGACTACTAAAGTGATGTGGAAAGACTCTAAAATTTTTCCCCTTTGTGTAGGCATGCGTGCAAATATTCATCAGATTAATCAAAGATTGGTGTGCCAGGCCTTTTGTAGAAGAAAAGGTATGCTATATACTGTGATTTCATATGTTATGTTGGGAGAATTCCGCTCGCTCTAATGGGATAAGTCTTATTGCCGTTTAGGTACCTGGTTTCCAAAGTTTTATGATCGAGGCCTTTGCGACAAATTGTTGTTTGTACAGCGTTCTTGACAAATCCTTTGAGTTTGGTGATGCCAATACGGTAGAAATCTGTTTCTTTTTTTTTTATGCATTCTTCATTGTCTAAGAATTGCATACTAGTAGTCCCAAGGTTAGAACTTGATAAACTTAGAATGATTAAGGATTTCACGTTATTGATGTAATATTAATTGTAATTTGTTTGTTCTGGGTGTAACATATTTCTTAGTGGTGACAAGGGCACGTATGGCTGGTAAGATAGGAGTGTTATTTGATTGGGAATGTTTAATAGATGATATTGATCTGTGTAATCTTCTGTGTGTGTAGGCTTGTTAAAAATTTTTATTAAATAATGTATCCTATTAATGTGGAAGTTGTTACTCTTAATCTCTATGCAGCTTGTTCTGTTCGGAGAAATTGTGTTGGCTCAGAAGGTCATGTATGAGAAGTTTGGCAATGATTTTCTTGTTCACTTTGTAATGAAAGGCTTTCCATCAGTGCATTGTCCTCCAGATTTGGCAGAACAATATTGCCAAAAGTTGCAGGTAAGGGGATCATACTATAAATTTTTAATATATATCTAAAGAAAGACTATCCCTGTGGATGTTACATTTCTATTCATGTGTCGGTTTTGTGTATTTAGATATGAACTACTCTTAATCTTCGATCATTGGTGTGTAAGTGTTTGTTGTTGGTAGGGTGGGTGTGGGTGTGTGTGTGTGTGTTTTTGTTTTTTCATTGCATGAACGAAAACCAAATCCGCTTGTGACCCACATGAATGGAGTTCAAAACCCAGAATTACGATATCACTGCAAGAGGTTTTACCAGTTGATCCTACCAGCACCAACGGCTAATATACATCTATACTTTTAAGTGAATCCTTTTATGTCTTCAGAAATTTATTCATTTGTCAGTGGACTGGTTTTCTGTTCAGAAGTTCTAAACTGAAGTTAGCTTTTGAAGTGTTATGTTGGTTGACAGTTTAGGGTTTAGACTGGATCCTTCTTTAGTAAACCAAAGCCCGTATGATTGCTGAGATAGTAGTAAATACATGAACTTTTACAGGAAAGAACTCTAAATTTTTCTTGTGCTTTGATTGCATCTATCTGCAGGGTAATGATATCAAGGCATTGAAATCATTCTATCAGTCACTGATTGAAAAACTGAGAGTCCAACAGAATGGAAGCCTTGTTTTCAGATAGCATCCAATTTTGGTTATTGATTTTGCAAATTCAATACTGTTTGCAGTGCTGTCTGTCATCTTGCTGTCAGATTGTCCACTCATCAAAACTTGAATTTGACATGAATTCTACATGTTGCGCTTACCTCAATGTGTGCGGCCGGGTTTCTTTCTGTAAATATGAAACTGTGTCCATTTAATGGACAGTGAGGTGCGTAAACTTGCAAGTGTACCCAAATATTGATAAACCTTGTATCTCCTTTTCTCTCTGATTCTCGTGTGTTGGCTGATTGTTCCTTTACTTTGATCCTGCAGTTTGTAGATTTTCGGGATAAGGGATTTTGATCGCAAAGAAGTCGGAGAGTTGTGCCATAATTTTCTTTCTCACTTTTACCCCAGGAGCTCGGCTTAAAATTTTTGCACGCAATATGATTTGTAATTGCTCGGTTTTTGTTTGTAAAATGGTCTTAATTTTGTTCGGCCATATTATTACTTTCTTTACAATCATCACATTTTTTGCACATAAAATTGCTTTATATGACAAAGCAAGCGTAAAGATCAAGAGAAAATGGAACTGAAATGGAAGAATATATTGTATATATAAAAATTTTAAAATGAGATAAACCCTAGATGTGGCCTTACGCTTTGTCAAAATGCCCGACAAGATTAAATGTTAAATGTGAAAACAAGTAGTATCTAGAACAATGAATTACATAGATGGGTGTTATTGTCTTTATCTTATGTTCATAATTCTTTGTACACATTTCACGTGAAAATGGACAATGAAATCTTGAATCAGTGACGGGCAATAATGAGCCTTTTTTTTTTTCTTTTCTCTAGTATGTGATTTTCACATTGTCAAAACTCATCATTAAACTTCTTTTGATTTAGTAATTCGTGGGCTAATTGCGTTTTGGGTGCGGCTGTTTTTCCATCTGCGTTTTCATAAATCATTCAACTTTCCGAAGATTAGACTAAATGAAGCTGATATATAAAATCTTCTCAACATTTTGTAGCATTTTATCCCTTTATTTTTTTGGTATCGGTCGTTTTCGCGCACAAGTAAATTCATCGATGGATATATTGAAATATATTTCAGTATATAGGCCTTTTTTTACTATTACATTATAAAATACATTACAAATCTATTGATAGGTGAATCATACACCTGTCAAGACTTACTTTCATGTATCATAGTTGAAGTTCAGCTCAAAAAGTTTAATCTAATTAGAATAAATTCTTAAAGATAAAAGCACACTTCCATAACATGAGAAGAGACTCGAAATTTTGATCAGTCGAAAGAGGTGCTCATTTTTTTTTTCTCTCTAATGGATCAAAATCGTTCCTATAAATTAAGTCAATTGATGAATATACAAATTGAAACTACTAAACTTTTAAGTTATAATTAATCTTTGGTGTTTATGTTCTCGTGATTTTAAAATGCATTGTTTTTTTTTTTTTGAATTACATGAGACTAATGCTCAGATTACAACTCATATTATATGAGATTTACAACTGATATTTACAATCAGACAATCACTGAGACTAGCTTATATAATTTTTATATACCACTGCCCAAATTTTTACCATCTCTAATATTCGAGGGGTGTCTACTCCACTCACATTTCGAAATAGAGAAGACTACCTTCACTTAATTATATATTATAATTAAGAAAAGAAATAAACCCTTACGTACGCGGGGGCTCGATCCGCTGCGCTTACAATTGTAAATATAGGGTCCTGACTATTGGACTAAGGTCCAATAATTTTTTAAAATGTATTGTTATGAGAAGATAAAATGACACAAACTCGGATGCAATAAAAAATTGACAAACACGACATCCTCACTTTCTATTTTATTTCAATTTTATTTGTAAGTGAAGATTTTAAGTCATGTAGTTGTCTTTTTTTCTCGTCCTGCTAAAGTGTTAGGTGGTTGTAAACAACAAAGCAAGCCACACGACACAAATCACGAAATGAGGATGTCACCAATAGTCACATCACAAAAAAGACTTTGATTAGAACAATTTTGAAAGAATTTGAGAGCTGTTTCCATTTATCCAAAGACTTTTATTAGAATTATTGAGAGGAAGTTTAATTTACTACAAAAATTGGTTGTTTAACTTTCTTTGCTTAGAAACCGTCAAGCAAGAATATTGGAATTTTATTCCTATCTGACTGTGCGCCCATCATTATTTCTTCCCCAAGACTCCCCGTCATGTTGGGTGTCCACCTTTGTGGAAATTTAAAAAAAAAAATGAAATTTTTATCTATTTAGTTTATATTCGATCAACTAATAAATTCTCATTAAAATAAATCAAAGTAGATCACAAATCATTCTTTGAACAAGTTGGGGACACTTTTTCACATCATACGTACTAGTAACCGTATTTTTAGATTGTTCAAATTCTTCAAGACAAGGCTAATTTATATTATATCATGTGATGAAGTATTAAAAAAAAAAATCAAAAACTGTTATAAAATTTTCACTTTTTTAAACAAAAAACTGAAAACTAATTTACTCATGATTTAATTATCTAGTCATATCAATTGGGGGTGACTAGGGGACGAAATTGGATAGAAGGAGAATTAACATTGGAATAAATCGAGGAGCCCGCCATTGACGATTAACTATTTTACAAACTTTGTAATTGCAATGCAACTTCCTGTAGTTGTTACCTTCTTGTTAAGCTGTTGAATCTAATTGCGAAGCTGACACGTACAGTTGATTTGTAATAAAAAATTACACAAACGTTCTTTACATCTTTCCAAGAAGTTGGTGATTAATACGACAGATATTTCTATAAAATTAATATCATATAAAATTGTTAAAACAAGCTAAGGTGTATATGCTCAATACTATCATTATAAAACTAGATCTAAAATTAGTGTGAGAAGAAGCAAAGAAAGTACAAGTGGATACGTTGCAATTGAAAAAGTGCCTCAGTATTAAGTGTGTATTCTCTTTCATCGTTTGGGGTCCAAAAGTCCAGCACAGGAAATCTCTGTGAAGTTCCAATTTGCCCATTAATCATATGTCAAATAGCCCCAGGTCAATGACTTTATTCTAATGGTAGCTTAAGAAGAAAGATTGCCACGTAGTTAACCTTAAGATCAACAAAGCAAACCATACATTGATTTTTTTCATAATTGTATTATAAATAAATCCTTTTGCCTGTCTTTATTCTCATCATTACATTATTTTTCGTGATTACAAACGAATCCAGACATGACAAAATAAAAGTGAACACCAATGGAGTTTTTGCAGGTGAAAACGGCTCTAACAAATAGCTAAGAAAAAATCAGATTTGTGGTATGACAAAATTCTAAAGAAATCCTTAATATCCATGATGGAATCCTTCCAATATTTCAAAGTCAAGATGCATGGGGCCAGTTAATAATCCTTGCTTTCTCATTACGGTTTGAGCAAATTTAATTGACTTAAAAAAACTGCCTATATATATTGAATCAAAATGTGCTAGACCACTGGCACCACATAAGCTTGCCACATTACCTTAATAAATCATAGCATGGCTCTCATCAAAAGCTTCACTTGGAAAATCATTCTTCCTAGTTGCGTCAAGGCCACAAACAAGCCATCTTGTATGTCTAAAGTTCATGTTTCCAATCAGGTCTCTATGCAGAGACTATTACTAACTGATGTGAGTAACCCCGGCTCGCCGATTTCGCTGAATGAGTTATCAAGCTCCCTGGTTGGATCAAATCTTCATGTTTTTACACTCAAGGAGCTGCAGATGATAACGCATAATTTTTCAAGGAGTGATTATTTGGGAGAAGGTGGATTTGGGAAAGTGTACAAAGGCTGCATCGATGACAATCTCAGGCCTGGCTTGAAGGCTCAACCTGTTGCTGTTAAAGTGTTGGATGTGAATGGCTCTCAAGGCCATAGAGAATGGCTGGTAATTAGTTTTTAATTTCATATGTTAATTGCTAGTCCAGTTCAATTAAATTAAAATTTGAATTTCTTAATTGCAGTGATTGATCTTGATTTTTATTTTTAATTTTCCAGGCTGAAGTAATCTTTCTTGGACAATTGAAGCATCCCCATCTTGTCAACTTGATTGGATACTGCTGTCAAGATGAGCACAGGCTTCTTGTTTATGAATACATGGCATTAGGCAACTTACATGATCAACTTTTTAAGAGTATGCACAGCTTTAATTAATTCTCTCAAAAATGCTAACTTATATACGATAATTTTTAGGTTATCACTAATTAATGTTATTTTTTAAAATAAAATTGAAATCATGCAGATTATTCTTCAACATTACCTTGGTTAACGAGAATAAAAATTGCAATAGGAGCTGCACGGTGTCTTGCTTTCCTTCATGGAGAAGAAAAACCAGTCATATATCGAGATTTTAAAGCTTCAAACATCTTATTGGACTCGGTAAATATCTTTTTTGTTTCTTATATTTTCCAGGAGTTTAACATTCCATGAGCATGCAGGTGACTTTTTTTTTTCCCCCCTTTTTCCCCATATTTTACGTCCAGGATTACAATGCTAAGCTCTCGGATTTCGGCAGCTACAGACAATCCTGCAAAGGAGACGATTCTCACATCACAACTTGTGTCATGGGCACTGAAGGATATGCAGCTCCTGAGTATATCAATACAGGTACTATTTTATGAACGGAGCAGAGTTCGAAGCTCTGGAGTTTTTTCCTTTTAGTACTAGTCTGAGAGATTTTACCGATTAATCATAAAATTTTGCAGGTCACTTGACGACTATGTGCGATGTGTTTAGCTTCAGGGTTGCGCTACTAGAGCTGTTAACCGGGCGGCGATCGGTTGACAAGAACCGTTGTAAAAGAGAGAAGGATTTGGTCGAATGGGCAAGGCCAATGCTGAAGGATTTCACCAAACTTGACCAAATAATAGACTCAAGACTTGAAGCTCGATACTCGACCGAAGGGGCTAAAAGGCTGGCTGCATTAGCTCACCAATGCCTTAGCCATAACCCAAAGTCGCGACCCACAATGACCACTGTGGTCAAGGCTTTGGAGCCTCTCTTGGACTTGAATGACATCCCAATTGGACCCTTTGTGTACACTGTAGTTCCACCTAGTGATCATGGTCATGGCCAAAAGTTGTGGGCAAAGAAAAATGAGAAACGAGGGGACAGGGGAAAAGAGAAGGAGGATAAAAAGGAAGAAAAAGGCCGAAACCGGCGTCGAAAACGTCGGCGTGTTAGGGTAGTGAGGTCCAGAGATGTATATTCTGATACTGCTTTGTATAAAGCTCTTGGAACTAGTTTGTACTCTCCCCGTAACTAAGCAGTGGGCTAGCTAGAATGCCATAAAACAGAAATGTGATACTTTGTTTTTTTTTTTTTTTTTTTTTTTGGTCGTTTTGACTTTTTTATCCGCAAAAGAAGATAATGCGTATTAACACTAATGATCTGCCTGTCCAATTGTGAATTTTTTTTTTTTTTAAATTGTCCAATTGTGGACTTTGAATCAGCCAGTTTTCAAATTATTCATTGATTCCACATAATATTCATCTTTTTGCTGCGTTTATTGCTTCTTTTTCAGAATCATTTTATATCTTGATTTGGAGAGACTTTCCAGTCTGTTTTTATAGATACTTTACCATATATAGCATTCGAATATAAATCCTTTAGGAGATGCAAGCAAAGTGATTCAAAGATAGCTCTAATAACTCAGCATGGACGTGTACTTTTGTAAATTTTTTATAACTTAAGGTAATTAAACTTGCTAGTGAGAATGTAAGTCTACCAGGCTTTTTCTTTCCTTTTTTTTTTTTAACATATATACACAGAGTTTATTAGTCAACTGTTTCCAATTTCAGCATGGATGTGTACGCTTTTTTTCTTTCGTTTTTTTAGCATGTGTACGCTTGTCCGCAGTTTCCAATTATCTAATTACTGATCCAACAAGATTTCGGCTGGATTTTATATTTCACACAGTTTCTATGCGGCATGCTTATTTTTCTTTCTCAAATTAATTTTGAAGAGCACAACGTTTCCATTATCATCCTAAAAATTCCTTAAAGATAATTGAAAAGACCTCATGCTTGCCCAATTTGGGGAGGTGCGACTCTGCCTAAATCTTATGTTAACTATTTCAAAATTGATCAATTATATATTTTCCACAAATCCAATTCTTCAAATAACTTCTCATGAAAAAGTTCTAGAGTCGATATTTATGATCAAGTAAACGCACGTGGCCTGTTCAAAATTTCAATACGCGGCTCCATTAATTTCATGGGGTCCCCTAAAGATTCAAAGGCAGTAACAAACCCTGCAGGACTGAAAAAAATGCTGCAAGACTTTTAACATTTCTTGATCCCTTCACCAAACCCCATCCAAAAGCTCAGCCAGGTACATGGAATTACTAATAACTTTTCTTATTTTGAACTCAAAACTTCCCATTTTAAGTCAGGTCCATTGGTAGACTGAAAAGTTTCACTGTAATTTTAATGTAGTGAAGTTGCGCAGAAGACAATTGATTTTATTTTCAAGCGCAAAGCTCAGCTATGGAATGAGTGCAATTGCATCTCACAATGGTAGATTAAACCCGATTGTTAATAATTTCTAGAAGCTACTACTTGGTTCAACCGTATGAAGCATTTAGAGTAATTGAAATAGTTGGGTTTCCAAACCCCTTTAAGGGGAACTTGTAAACAGGACATTGATATACCAAATGGAAATACATTATATTGATATATGTAAACGGGCCATTTTAAAAGTTATCTCATAAATCATTTATCTATGAAGTGATCATATATTATTATGATCAATGTTTGTTGGGTGAAAAGCTACATGATCTGGTTGAGGTTAAATTATCCAAATTGTTAGATCGGGCGGTCAAGTGTTACAGAAAAGAGTGATCGGTGTAAAGCTGTGCCTGTGGAGTCATTTTATTGCTAAATGGCACATTCTTGGCACCATATATTCAACAAGTTAAGGCTTGGCATTGCAGATGTTTAATTCACTCTTTCACACGGACATATTTTCCAAGGAGCACTCTATAGAATGAATCCAACATAAGCTGAATGTTTTAAACACCAAAAAAAATTGACACATTAAAATTTGAACGGCAACAGCTGATCATGTCTTTTGCAGGGTTAAGCAGGTTGAGAAATCAAAAACCTAATCGAGCAACCCAGGAGAACAATTCTCTACAAGGTTGAAGAATCAAGATCTGTGTTGGATGGCATTTGCTTCTTCTCATCTGTGTTTCAACAGCAGGTAAGCTTCTAAGTGTGACCTTGGATGGCAAAGTCAAAATTCATGTCCATGCTTTCAGTTGCATTTAATTTTTCTTTTGTTTTCTCCTGGCTTTCCTAGGACAGGGCACGCTCTTACATTTATCATTGTGTTGGTTCCATATCCAGTCTGCATGATACTTGTCGTTGTATGGAACAACCTCCCCATCAACAAACGGCTCTCCTACAATAAAATATAAGCAGATAAAAAATAAAGTCATGAACAAGAAATAACTGATATGCCATTCAGAAAAACCTTTTAATTACAGAAACTAAACGCATGTGGTAAACAATGTAGCAATTGAATGTAAGCTTTACTTCCAATATTAAAGTCAAAAAAATGAGGGCATATGTTGAGTTATATTGGCAAGATACAGACGAGTTAATATATCCACACCAAGTCATCGCATTGCAGCCTCAGACACATCTTTGAGAATCCAGTAAATTTCCTATAAGCGGAACTACCATCATGAAAATTCAAGTAGCTTATTCCTTTATAGCTGCAAATGTAGTAACTCAGTAGAGCCTTATTTATTTTCCTTCAATGCCAAAGCCTTCTTATTTGAAGAATGAAGAAGAAAAATACGTATCTACGACCGCCCCTCCTTTTTAAAAGGGGAATAAGAGTATAAACATAAAATGCGGCCTTGCATACTAAATCAACAGAGATATTAAAAAGTGCCTGTGCTCTTGTTTCCTTATAGCTATGAAAAACTTCATCACATTTGATATGTGCTTTCCAATTTTCGGTCACACAAATTGCCATCACCATTAAAACCAAAAAAAAAAAAAAAAAAATCTCTACTCCAATGCATTAGATTCATGATCACTTGATATCAATATGTGAAATTCACTAGATAAAGATCATACTTAAAATACAATGACTCAATTAATGTAATTGTTAATTTGTGATTTTATGATCAATCAGTAATGAAAATAAAAAATGAAAGCAGAGCAAGCTATAATACCTCCATAGCCACTTTCACCATGACACAAATAAGAATCCGGCAGTACCCATTTCACATTTGGTAAGGCTGCAAACCGATAAACGGTTATCTGATCTTATAAGCAAAATCTTCAGGAACTTTGCAACCGAATGCATAGTAGTATTTAGTTGAAACTGAATATATCGATTTCTTTGCATCCTCTTCGCTGCATATACGAAAAAAGGGAAAGGATAAAAAAAGGCTAAAGTTGAACTTTGATTGAGCTAAAGTCAAATAAACAAGCATGTAAGATACAGCTTTGTCGAGCTCCTCTCGACTCAGTCGAGAAACTGCTCGACTTCTTCATCTTTTGCCTTTTTTTTTTTTTTATAAAAAACAAAAAAGTTGAGATTTTTACCAGCCCAAAGCCAAAAAGCTAGAGTCTTAACGTAGCCATTAACGATCTCATCTCGTGGTGGGGTATCCTTTGGGGCCTCCATAACGACGAGCCAGTGCTTGTAGTCACATCCTCCAGCAAACTCTGTAGCCGAGTCAACTGAGTCACCGTCGAGTCAGAAGAAAGAATAAAAAGCTTGACGGAGGAAGATGATGGAAGGTGACGGCGACATATAGCCGCCGCCAGATTTAACGGGCCTCTTAGGATGATTTTTCTTAGCATCGTCGTTTTGATAGTTAAGCTCTGCGTTTTCACTTTTTCTGTTTTCGTTTGGAGAACGGAGGCGGGACTCGGTGAAGTGGATGTGCATGAACGATGATGTGGTGCTGCATTTGATACGGTGTTTGTACGTTGGGCTGAATGATAAGCCCATAACTTTGGGAGCCTTGTTCTCTGAAAAATTTCTTTCAGGAATTTGGTCAACGAATTTATTGATTTCACATTGCCTCCATGTGATTAATCATTCAAGTTGCGTACTTGCATGTTTATAAATTTACTTTACCAATTGCAAATCACTCCATGGTTAAAGTCAACTTTGGGTTTTCTTACATAAGACACTTGCAAGTTGCAGCAATTCTGTCCCATAGGAAAATTAATTGAAAGAATGAGAAAATGCTAGATCTTGGACATTTATTGTTGTTTTGATCTATGATTTTATTATTAAGTCAACTACTTCCAAATACATTTGTTTTATTTGCATTGTTTTATTTGTTGCATTAGAAACATTTTTTGTTTTGTTTTAATATATATGATGTATTAAACTCCCTCTCTAAATTGATGAGAATATACCTCCCTAATTTTCTTCATTTTATTTTATTAACTTAAATAAAAACTCGTCAATGCATATGCTTTTTATTACCTGGGACAGGATAATAAAATTGGAAAATAAATATCACAAAATATCATCATATCATTAGTATTATTGTCTAAAAACTCACACACATGACACGACACAAGATAGGAGCTATGAATCCTTATAATTTAACATTTTGAAGGCAGAGGTCATCACAAAGGGACAGCATATGCAGTTTAAATTTTTCGGAGGTTAAAATTTAGGTTTCGGAGGATCATATCTCATATGTCATTCCAACTTTGAGAAGCCTACTCTTGGGAATCGCCAATGTTTTATCCTTCCCTAGAAATTTTTTGCAAAGAAACCTGCACATAGTTCTAACTATCTTCTTCAACAATAGGGGAATTTTGTTCAATATACTTCATTCTCCCAACAAATAAGCCACACCCTCTCCATTGCTTTCTACACAAGCTGCATCTCCTCCTCTGCTCCTGGAGCAGCTGGAGCCACCATCCTGTTTGAAGAATCTGTCAGATTGGGGACACCACTATTCGACCGGATGAAAAATTTGATGAGCTGCGCCGAAGTTAGTGATTCCTCAACGTGAACCGTTGTTGGCTTGATCCTTTGACTACCAGACTTGAATGTAGGATCTGTTGATCTTCAGCAGTTCCCTTCGGCTTCGATAATGAAATGCTCATGGCGGATAAATTCCTTCAGAGTACTCCACGAGCTGACGCTCGAACTCTCAGGTTCTTCAATTTTGTCCCAGTACCCATATCTGGCGACCGCATGGAGACATCCTGTGATCTAGGCTCAGCAGCTCGGAACAGGAACCGCTCTTCAATGCTACTTTGCTGATGGAGATCAACGGTTGAAATTAAAAACTGTAACTGAATGAACAGATGGAATGTTGGAAATGAAATAGGAAAAAATAGAGAGATTCCTGAACCAAGCTCAGAATATAAAAACCCAATTCAGGGATCCGATTTACATTCAGGTTTGAAACCAAATCTCTTACGTATGCACTAAAACTAACATTGTTGGGCTTTCTGGAGCGTATCTTTGTCTATGAACATAGTGCACCACATGGCCATCATAATCATCAGGACTAGTAAGCTTGCCAACAGGTGACACCCTCGCATGAATTTGTATATAACGGCCGAAAAGTAGATCCGTGTGACGAAAGACTGCAAAGAACAGGCAGTCGGCCCTTGTAGCGTCTTCATATAACAAAGCATTATAAGAGGCTACCATACGTGTTGTGATCACCATCACTGCTGCGCAATTCCTGCATTCGGAAATTTTGGCCAGGGTGAGGTGAGAAAGCTGATTAGCCAGTAAAACGATAAGGATAAGCTAACCCTCATTAACAGATCAGGCTTACCATAGCATGACCAATTTTTCGGTGGTTTGAAATGATGGCGACAATGACACAAAGCAATCATAAGAACGTAGTTGATCTCAGGTATGTGGACTTGTCCTCGTGTAGCTGATATAATAGACAACACAACCTGGAAACAACTGAGACTCAAGATTGAGCGACAGGTGAGAATGTCCAGATATCATGGCTTGGCTGCTTATGTGGCAGCAGCCACAGCTACAACAGACTGTGGCCAGTGATGTCTGCATATATAGTAGTAGTGTTTATGTTATTACTGAACAATTTCTTCAACGTGATCTCGGATTTTCACTTTCCTTTCTCCTGCAAGCTATTGGGCTTGCAGGGTAAGCTTTATAAATAACAATCATCATCGTTAGAATTTCTGAACAGTGCCGCCGTGTACATTTCACTAGTATGCAGAGCACAATGCCAGAAAACTAATCTACAATTATAGAGACATATCACTATTATTACAGAGATGTATGAAGTACTTTTTTTTTAATTGTTGACCAAAAAAATTACTGTGGAAGTAACTAGTACATATCATAATCATAATTAGTGAATATTACCACTCACCTGTATGGCTCACTTTTTAAAGTGACCCTAGATCAGCAAACATCGCCTCAGTCCTATAGCACAATCATTATTTTATTTAGACATAGCTGAAGGCTAAGAGCATGATAATTAGAATTGGAAAAAATAAAGCTGGTAGAAGCCAGCAGGCGGTTGCAGGGGCTCACCTGTGATACGAGAGAACAATTCCACCGAGGATATCCATCACTTACTTTCCCATTTCTTCTGAAATAATCTGCAATGTATTTGGGGTTGAATGCGTAATACTCAATGTCATGTTTAAACCGAAATTGTGAAGTCCAATCCCGCTGATGGTAAACCACAAGAAGATCACCGGGCAAGGTAGAGACCCACTTTATCGTCCCAAATCTTTGAGGGCAACGAAAAGAACTATCAAGATTGCTACTAGAAATCCCCACAGCAATACGTAACT
>JASUUI010000244.1:0-11097 GCA_030444775.1 Atalantia buxifolia | reverse complement strand
CAGTGTCTTCGTTCCAGTTCATTGCACGGTGAACTCATCTACGATAGTCTCAGAAGTTTCATCGTAAAACTGACTATGACCATTTACTTTGAACTCTTTTTGCACTATGCTAAGCTTTTGATCTCGAAACGTACCATGAGGAAAAACATTGATAATAACAAAAAAGCCCAACCCATCGAGATCAGAATTTACCCGGAAACAATTTAAGGCAAGAATGGAATAGCAAAACTTTACATTCAACTTTGGAATTCTTTCTCAAGATACGCTTATCATGAAAGGCCTTTAGTCTTTTCATATAGATTCATGAATTCTCATGCATCATTTGAATTTCCTCTAATTCTTTGGTGGATGAGCTTCCTGTGTTCTTGCAGTCCTGGTTCCATGTTACATTGTTTCCATGACCCACCATGCTTATGTTCAAGTTCGGCTGGAAGATGACATAGGTTTACCATATACCAACCTCAGGGTGACATGACATAATAGGCGTTTTTGATGCACTCACATATACCCCAAGTGCATCATCAAGTCATAGGCTCAGGTCCCTTTATATTCGGATTAATGTCTTTTTTTTCAAGGATTGATTTCACTTTGTTAGACACCTCCCGGTTTACTTTATTAGTTTGTGGGTGGTAGGTTGTAGACACCATTGTGAGTGATGTTGTACTTTCGAAAGAGGGCTTCTTGACACATTACAAAAGTGAGTGCCATTTATCATTAATAATTACCTTAGATGTTTCCAAACCTTGCAAAAAGATATTACACTTTATAAAATCTACCACAACTTTAGAATGTCGATTCGGGTGGCTTTTTCTTACCCATTTTGAAACATAATCAGCGTGAAGAACAATATAGAGATTACCAAGCGATGGAAATGGTCGAAATGATGCCCTAAACATAAAAAATCTCAACTATAAGAATGAGAGATTATGGCATTTGATTTCTAGTTCCCCAATTACTTCTAACAACGATCTAGATTTGCAAAATAAATATACATCTCTTAGAAAATAGTGATTGCCAATAAAAACTACTTGCAAGTACGCATTAAGTCTTTGTTCGCTGGTCCAAAATGTCCTCCACAAGCGGTATGACAAAATGTGAGAATAAAGAAAATTGGTTTGACATGCGCACTTTCAATAATTTGATCGAACAATGCTTATAAGTATGGCTCATCCCACACATGCGCATTTTGCATTATTCATGATCTTGACTTTTGAAGACAAGGTGCTCTTCGTCTATCCTGTAACCAAGTAATTGACAATATCTGCATACCAAGGAAGAATATACCTACCCCCTAGCAATAGCTGCTCATCTGGAAAGTTCTCATGAATAGAAAGGTATCTTACGTTATAGGTAAAGTCGACTCAAATGATTCGTCATACCCAGATTCTGAACCTCTTGCTCTAGAGTTTTAAGTCAAATTCTTGCAATAGAAGTATCCATTGAATAAAAGTAGCGGTTTGGCATCCTTTTTGGTGAGTAAATTACTACAACCGCATGGTCGAGTAAACAATTACATAGATCAATCAAACAAGAACGAAATTTACGTAAAAGGCAAAGATAAGCTCAAAGTTCTTTCTACAAAGGTGGAGTAGTTGAGTTGTGCATCATTCAATGTGTGGGAGGCATAATAAATGACATGAGGAAGCTTGCCTACACGCTGGCCCAACATGGCTCCAACAGCATAGTCACTGGCATCGCACATAATCTCAAATGGTAAATCCAGGTTCGGTGGATTTGAATCATGAGGGCCGATGTCAAAACCTCTTTTAACTTCTCAAATGCTCTTTGGCATTCATCATTGAAGTTAAAAGTTGCATCCTTTTGAAGTAAGTTACAGAGGGGTAAGCTATCTTAGAGAAGTCCTTGATAAACCTACGATAGAAATCTGCGTGACCAAGAAAAGAGCAGAATCTCCTCTGTGTAAGTGGGAGGTGGTAAGGAAACGAATAGATCTACATCTTAGATTTATCAACTTCAATCCGCTTTTAAAAATAACATGGCCTAAAGCCATATCTTGATTAACCATAAAATGACATTTTTCCCATTAAGCACAAGGTTGGTCAATGCATCGTTTAAGCACAAGTGTAAGGTTATCTAAAGATCTACTCGAAAAAATCACCATAAACCGTAAAATCATCTATAAATACCTCGATGATGTTCTCTACATAATCGGAAAAATACTCATCATACACCTTTGAAAAGTGGAAGAAGCGTTACGAGAGACCAAATGGCATGATTGGTAAGCAAATGTGCCAAAGGGCATGTGAATGTTGTTTTCTCTTGGTCTTCCTGAACAATAACAATCGATTATAACACAATAACCATCGAAAACAATAATGAGTGACCACTTAACCTTTCAAGCATTTAATCAATGAATGGCAGAGGAAAATGATCTTGAGTGAAGTGCATTCGATTTACGATAGTAAAATTACAAACCTCTCACCTAGTTTGAACTCTTGTTGGCACAAGCTCGTTTTTTTCATTTTTTACCACTGTAATGCCTGATTTTTTTGGACCTACCTGCACAGGACTTACCCATTTACTATCAGAAATTGGATAGATAATCCTCGCATTAAGGAGTTTCAAAGTATCTCGTTTTACGACATCATTGCGTTGGTGGATTAAAGGCGACGTTAGCATCTCTTGTTGGTTTAGACCAGCTTCCTCTAGTAAAATGCGACGATGCATGCAATGGAAGGACTAATTCCCTAATACTCGGAATGGTCCGGCCAATGGCGTCTTGTGATCCCGAAGCACCTTAATTAGCTTTTCTTGTTGAACCGGTGAGTTTTAGCAATTACGACCGGAAGTTTTTCATTTTCACCAAGAAAATATATTAGGTGCTCACGGGAGTGGCTTAAGCTCTAGCGGTAGATGTGCTACATAATTGAAAGATAAAAGTTTCTCGTCTAATAAAAGGTAATTTAGGTAAAAATATTATACCGATTGGTTACATAATGTGACTGCCATCTTTAAGATCGCTTGTAGCTTATACCTCATCATCAACTTTATCAAATTTGCTGTTTGCTTAATCCATTTTTTTGCTATGGCAATTTCAATCATTACGAGATAATTCAAAAAAATCTGCACCCGCAATATTAATATCATCTATGGCAAAGACAAAATGTACATCACCTTTGGGATACTCATTTGCCTCAAAAATATTAAAAGGATCACTTCACCATCGAATTCCATTGTGAGGTTCCATCGTGAACATCAATCTTAGCAGATTCGGGCTGTCTTAAGGAATGGTCCCCAAATGAATAGAGTGGGATTGAGCGACAACTCATCCTCCATTTCCAGGATATAAAATTCGGCTAAAGACCAATTCATTGGCTTTTGCACTGATAACCTCTACAACCCCCTTTGGGTAGCATTAGATCTGTCACCAATTGAATAATTATACCGGTTTCTTCCAGGACCTAAATTCAAAAGAGTTATAAATCGAATATGGCATAAGATTAATTGAGGCCCCAAATCTAGCATCATCTTTCGAATACTGGTATTGCCAATAGTGGGGTTAGTAAAAGTACATGGATCCTTGCACTTAGGAGGAAGTTTTTTTGAAGTATAGTAGAAATATTCTTTCTATAACACTTACCTTTTCGTTATCGCTCAAACTTTTTGCTTGTTGCTACATAATTCCTTCAAAAACTTTGCATAACGCGGCACTTGTTTAATAGCGTTAGTAGAGAATATTTACCTCTACTTTACGAAAGGTCTCAAGGATCTCTTTTCTTGCTCCCTCTTTCTTAAAATTTTTAAACCCAAGGAAATGGTGGAGGAATGGAAGAGCACTTTAATTTGAGGTAAATGGTACTTACCGGCGATAGGTCATTGGTAATGTTGAGTGGGTGTCTTTCTTGTTGTAGGAAGAGCCTCGAGAAGGAATTAGTCACCCAGTGCAATGATGCGCCAAAGATGCTTTTGATGGCTTAGACATAATGGTTTCCAACTGATTTCGATCCTGAGAGATATAGCACTAGCATTCTCCTTTGGATTAATTTACTGGTTGAGAAGGTAAATATCTACGAAGTTCTAGCCTCTTATCACTGCTGGGAATGAGCCGGTTGGCCAATAATCGACTGCAAATGTTGGAGGCGTATGCCGGTGAACTGGGTTGGAATTGTATAGAATTAGAACGAGAGCTTTTACAAGATCTTCGAGACGTGCCTTGATTTTGAGGAGAGGTGGACGTGGCGAACTTGGTAAGGTTGTTGCACCATTGTTGGGGTAGCCCGTTGGTCGAGAAAGTGCCATATTATGGAATGTCTTGTTGTTGATTTCCATCACTGTAAATTAGGGTGATCCTTCCACCTTCATTGTAAAAATTAAGTAGGGATCATACCTTTGTCTTGGTTGCCTAGAAACCCTGCTGCGTTAGCTTGCTCAGCTACAAACCCTCTTGGAGAAGTAGGGCGCGTGGCCTCGATCGCATGCTCGACCAAAGAACATATGCCACGGTCTCACATTTGCCTGAGAGCTAATTGTTGCACCAAAGAAGTAAGATTTGAAACTTGTTGTTCTATAAAGTAGTACTTACCTCGTTGACTCGCTTAGGTGGTGGCGGTGGATCGTTTTAGTGTTGGTCAATCATGGGAATTAGCACCATATTAGCAATGAGATTTCGGCTGCTTCAGGTCTTATCCACGAGTGCTCCTCCATTCGAGCATCAATCATGCTCCTATCCATAGGCAGTAGACCCTCATAAAAGTATTAAATAAGGAGTTGATCACTTATCTGATGGTGTGGGCAACTAGCACATAACTTTTTGAATCGTTTCCAATAGTCGTAGAGGGACTCTCTATTATACTGTCGGATTCCACAAATTTCTTTTCGAATCTTTTGACTTTTGATGCCGGGAAATATTTCTGCAAAAATAGCCGACGCATCTCATTCCATGTAGTGACAATAACGGAGGGAAGATAGTACAACCCATTCCTTGGCTGAATCCGCCAAAGAGAATGGGAAGGCCATTAGCTTAACTTGCTCTTCAGAGACTCCAGCTGGTTTCATTGTGGAGCATACCACATGGAACTCTTTCAAGTGCATATTTGGGTCCTCTCCTGCAAGACCATGAAAAGTTGGAAGAAGATGAATCATCCAAGATTTGAGTTCAAAGTTTGCATGAAGGTTTGGATTATCAATGCATAAGGGTTGCTGGTCCAAGTTAAGAGCTGCCAACTCTTTAAGTGTTCGGTTGTTGTTCTGAGCCATTGGTTCAAGATCCGGGCTACTTGGCTCTGCCTTCGAGAGTGGAATATAGATGGCAAAATCAACTTTTGAATGTGATTTGGTTGCTCTAAGCTGTTCAAGTTTCAGTCAACTATGTTCTATGCTCATGAAAGTCTAAATATAAAGCAAAAAATAAACTAATTAAAATAAAATAAGTAAATGAAATGAGAGAAAAATAAATAAATAAAATAAAACGAGTGATAATAAACAAACTAGACGCTAGTCCCCGGCAACGGCGCCAAAAATTTGGTAGTGTCGTTAAAGTGCACCAAATTTAAAACCTTACTACTAGTATAAATAATTAGTAAAGAGCGAGTAAGGATCGATCCCACAGACTATGCTAACTTTATTTATTATCAACTTTAAAACAGGGCTTAAAATAAAATTATAATAGAAATAATTAATATAAATTAATCTAACTAAAGAAAATGCTAATTATAAATAAAAGGGGGAATTTTTAACTAGATTGCAAGAAATAAAGAAATTAAAACTATGAAAACAAAAATTTAATAAAAACTCTAATTAAAGGATAAAGAAATAACAATGAGAAAAACTTTGGTCAAATAATCATTCGCCACCACCAAACATGCACATAATATATTAATTATATCATCAATTTATATTGAAACTATCAACCGTAGACAACAATAAGCTCTGTTAGTCTCAATCTTTCCTTAGTGTGTCGTTTCGCAAAACAAGCTCTTCACCTAATCTCTAGCCATTAAATAATTTAAAACAAGCTCTTTAAATTTAAGATAATGGAAGCATTAAACAAAGAAAGATATTAGGTTGATCTAGGCAATAAACACACAAGCTCGGATTATTTAACCTAGGTTATGTTCTCCAATTGAAATCACTGATTCTAACATGCTACTAATAATTAAAATATCAAGACAATTACGGATCAAGAATTTTAATCTAGCAATAGAATTATTCAAGTCCTATCTAATTGGCCACTCAAACAAGACAAGAATAAAAACATAAACATTAATTATGGAAGAACATAAACAATTCCAATTAAATAAATTGAATGAGAGAAATTAAAAATTAATCACATGACATGTTTGGGGTTTTGAATTCACCCTCAACCAAATAAAAAATCTAACCTAACATAATTAAATTGGGAATAAGAGAATTGATAAAACCAATCATATAGATTAATTCAAGCGGCTACAATTTTTCTCTTCAAATCCTCTTGGCTGTTGATTTTTTTTCAGTTTGCTTTGCTGCCGAAAACTCTCCTCTTCCGAAAATCTCTTCACCGAAAAACTCTCCCTGTGTTTTACAGCAGCTAGCTTTTATTGTGTCTTTGAATCCTCCCATGGAAAGGAATAAATCCAAGCCAAAACCGCCACTTGTCTTTTGCAATTCACGTGCTGGCCACTTTTGGTTTGCAATCTTTGTTTTCCAATTTTTTCAATGCCATGCACGTGACTTGCCATTTAAATTATCATGCAAAATACTGTTTTCTTTTTTTTTTTTTCTTCATGCACAAACTCTTTTGATTGGCCATGCTTAAAGCCAAAAGCCTTTATTCTTTTCTTCCTCTCACGTGGATGGCAATTACCTTTTTCCATTTTTGCTTTCATGTGATGGCTTGGCTTCCTTTAATTGGCTTGGCTTCCTTTTTTTACTTTCATTTTTCAATTTTAGCTCCATGAAATCCCATATGCTTCCAAATGTGTATCAATTAATTAATTAACTTCCAAAAATTTTCAGTTATTTCCTTTTCTAATCTCTTCAAGTAGATTTCTTCTTAAATGCTCCGATTTAATTTCTCTTTAATTCTGAAATATACCTAAAATAACAAAATAAAATTAAATAAAATTAACTAAGATAAAAATTAACACAATAAAAATATAATTTACTAAATTAAAAATTAACTAAAATAACTAGAATATTTAAGAACAAAAACAAGAAAAAGATGGAGAAATTAATATTAAAATATATAGAAAATATGCACTTATCAGGCACTGTCCAATAACGTGTCAGCATTCGATTAGATGAATGATGTGGCATTGATTGCTTATGTGACGTTGACTGATAAGTTGGCGTTGACTGTGAAATATAAGTGTGCAACCCAAGAGGGGGGGTGAATTGGTATTAAAAGAAATTCTCCTAACAAAACCACACAACAATCCAATCTAAAGCCTTAATAAATTCAAAAGCAATAAGTTCAATCCAAGCACAATAATAAATAAGTAAGAGAGAAGAGAAACAAATACACGAAATTTTACGTGGTTCGGCAATCCCCGCCTACGTCCACGCCTCCAAGCGATCCAAGCTCGAGGTTTTCACTATCCAAGCCTTCCAAGGCTTAAAATGCTTACAATTGACTTCAAGGTGTCAATGAACCTTTACAACAATGAGATATAATCTCAATCTCTTCACTCAAGTGTTTCACACACTCAAACACTCACAATTTGAATGAGGAAATGAAAATTACAATGAAAACTCTCTTAAAGAGTAGATGAATAAATTCAAGAACAAGGATGATTCAAATAATAAAGATTTGCGAATTGAGAGCTCAAGATATGTTGTATGCTTTTTGTTTGTGCTTGCTAGAGAGCTTGAACATGAATTGGATTTGAGTTTTTATAGTTAGAGCCAAAAAACTAGCAAGTTATGAGTAATTTACTCTATAACCGGGATTACCGTTTATGGTATCCGGAATTCCACTTGCATGTTACCGTTAAGCAAAAATTTGAATTTTTGAGTATCCGAATGCCGCATGATATCCTGGATTAGCCGCTATGCCCGGTGCTTTACCCAGAACCTAATGCCGTTTAGCACAACCGGATTGCCGTTTATGCTCCAGAACCTTTCTGCCCATAACCGGAATTCTGTTTATCATATCCGGATTGCCGCTAGCTACAGTAACGGTACAGTGCACTGTTTGCAAAAATTACAGTTTGACCCCAAACTTTCCATAACTTTACTATGGCCCAAAACGTTATAAAAATTTGCAATTAAATCCAATTTTAGAATTTCTTAATAATACTATGTGAATCCCAAAACTTTCTGAAATTATGAACAAGCCCAAACTTTGTGAAATTTTAGAATGGCCCATAATATTTAAATATTTTTAAATAAGTCCAAATCTGAAATTCAAAAATTATATTTATTAAAAACAAAGATTGTAAAATTCTTTCACTTTAGTTCACAACTTTGAGGAATAACTTAACTCCATAAAATCATTTTCTTGTTTTAGAAGCACAATATAAAAAACTTTATTTTTAACTACTCTCAATTTTCTTTCATTTACACATGTGGTTTGTTATCATCAAAATCAATATTTATAGCCATATAGGCTAACAATCTCCCCCTTTTTGATGATGACAAAACACATTAAAGAAAATTGATTTAGTTATGAAAAGCTCCCCCTTAATCAATGCAAGGTTAAGAAATAATTTTAAAAAAAAATTTAAACGCTCCCCCTGCATACATGCATATCAATTTTCATAACACATAGACATATTATATCTCCCCCTTCATCATCAAAAAGAACAAGAGCTCCCCCTATCAATCATCAAAATCTAAATACAAGCACGTTAGTTCAAAAATGTCCACAGCATGAAAAGATATCATAACAAACAAATAAAAAAAATCCATAGCATCCAAAACTAAATTTAAAGAACATAATACATATGCAAAGCAAATGCATATAATCCAAATCAAATACATAATCCATAGTCATAACAACCATCCATATAATCGAAAACGAAAAATACATAAAGCAGTAAATAACATGTAGGTGTGTCCGATACAAGCATAAGAGACTACTGAGGTGGTGAGGATGGTGGTGATGGAGGTGGATACGGATATGGAATACCGAAGTGCTCAAAAAGAAGGCGCGGCCGTGAATGAGCTATTCTTTGCTGCTTCTTTGAAACTCGATATGCCTTGCTGGAGAGCATCCTCACCTCATCCATGTCTGGAAGTGTAACCTCATCGGAAATAGTATGCTCGGGAGGTGGTAATGCAGTGCGGGCGTGGAGGAGGTAGATCTGGGAGACTCTCGACGACGACGACGCTGGCCTCGAAACGGAAGCGAGAAATCAGGAAGTTGGTCAGCAGGAATCACATCATTGAGCTGCCGATCATCACTAGGAGCGAGGAAAGTGTAATTGTTCTCAGTGACTTTGACCCAAGTGCGATCACGCCACTCAAAACCTAAGCTAATAACAGAATCATCCCCTATACCCTTAGAAGGCCTAAACGATGGTTCATTAATCGGAACTTCAAAGTGTTTCAGGATTCGGGTAATAAATTGACCATATGGAAGGGAGCGAGAAATCAAGGCAGGTATGGTCAACATATTTTGGATGATGAGATAACCTAAGTTAACCGGACGACGATGAAGAATACAGTCAATCAAAGCAACGTCCATATGAGAAACCTCATCCAAATGCCCTGATCTAGGAAGAACAATGGACTGAATAAAGCGAAGTAAAATACGAGTTTGAAGACAAAGACAGCGAGTACGGAAATGAATGGTACGATCTTCAAATGAAAGATCTCGCCGACAAATATTTCTAATCAAATCGTCAATATGAACATATCTATCAATTTTGGGAGATTTCCTAGGCGAGAAAATTTTTAGACCAAAATCGGATGATCCTAGGATAGAGTTTAACAAGGACTCATCAAAATCAATCATAACTCCTCCAACATTGGTGATTACTCGAGTTCTTTTCTCCTCGGAAACGTCCATATTCGAGTAAAACACTTTCACCAAGTCGGGATAAACATGTTCGTCAATCATAAGAGCACCATTCCAACCAACATCACCAAGCAATTGAAATAAATTTCTATGACTAATATAAAGACTATGAAGCCAATTGGGTTCGGAAATATAAAACGTATTGAGTACCTCTCGAGTCCGAAAATTTTGATGAAACCGGTTGATCAAATGCTTGTTCCGAAGGTGTGAGGACTCAAAAGTGGATTGAGTGGTGGTGTCGCCGGCTTGCCGTGATCGCTTGGGGGGTTGAACCGGTTCTTAGCCTTTTCTTCGAACCGGCCGTGAGCTTGACATGGTGAAGTTGAGTTATTTGAGGTGAAATGAGTTACGGAAAAAGAAGATAATGAAGATTGGAACCAATTTTGAGAAACAATTTGGCTCAATAACAACTTGAGAGGAAGAAATTTAGAGAGAGAGAAAGTTTCGAAAAAACCTAGGTTGATTTCGGATCTTGATGTTTTTGAGGTTGAAAATGAATTTTAAAGATGATTTTGGACACAAGATCGGATGGGGAACAATTTTCTTGGATCAATTTGCATCAAAAACACATGAAAAATGATAGATTTTGAAGGGAAAATGAGAGAGTGAGAAGCGGCTTTAGAGAGAGAAGAGAACCGGTTTGCCGAATGAGAGGAAAATGAAGAACAAAGACAAATATTTGCGAATCCGGCATTCCGGATGCGAACAACCGGTCATCCGGTTGCGTTCCAGTATGCATCTATGCAAATCCGGATTACCGGATGTGAATAACTGGACATCCGGTTGCATTCCAGAGAGCACCTCACGAATCAGGATTTCCGGATGACAGAACCGGTTATCCGGTTGAAGACAGTAAGCTCCATCGCGAATCCGGTTTACGGATGTCGATCGAATCGGTCATCCGGTTAAGCTCTAGAAACGAATTCCTTGTATCCGGATTTCCGGATAACATAACCGGTTATCCGGTTTGGAGGCAGTGAAGACAATTTAGAATCCGGTTTACCGAATGTTATAACCGGTTATCCGGTTACAGTCCAGTATCTACTTAAGCATATCCGGATTTCCGGATTTCCTTATCCGGTTGTCCGGATAATTCCCAGAAATGTTTCAGAAACAATTCGGTTTACCGGTTTGATGAA
>JASUUI010000242.1:0-13809 GCA_030444775.1 Atalantia buxifolia | reverse complement strand
ACGTATTGCTAAATTGGATAGAGAGGAAGGGTGACAGAGGAGCTGGCGACTGGGCACAAATTACCGATAAAATTTTATATTTTTAAATTTTAGACTAAAGTGAAAAGTTTTAAAACTTTGAAAATTATGGGTATTATGTTAAATTTTAAAAAGGACCTTTAAAAATATTAATTTCTTTTTGGGCTATATCATAATTTCAAAAAGTTTTAGGGTGAAAAAATATTATTTTGAAGTTCAAATTGGACCTATTTGTAAAGTGTTATGACGTTTTAGGCCATAGTATAGTTACAAAAAGTTTGGGCAAAAGTGTAATTTTGGTAAACAAAAGATACTCAACTACAACTTCATTTTAAGGACTAATGCAAGTAAAAACAAGATCATACAACATATATTGAGCTTCCATTTCACAAATCATCATTTATTGAATCATTTTTTTGCTATAATTTGTTATCCACTCTTAAAGAGAGTTTCATTGTTATGATTTTCATTTCTCATCAAATTGTGAGTGTACAAGTGTGAGAAACACTTGGGGTGAAGATATTGGGGAGATAATCTCTTGTTAAAAAGCTTCATTGACACCTTGAAAGTCAATTGTAAATATTTGAAGCCTTGGGGACTTGGATAATAAATCCTGTTCAGGGTGAGCTGAGGCGTGGGACGTAGGCGGGGATAGTCGAACCACGTAAATATTCTTGTATTTGTTTTCTCTTCCCTTACTCTTTTAACATTGTGCTTGATTGAATTTATTGTTTTTATTTGATTAAGGTAATAGATTAAATTGTTGTGCGAATTGTATTGTATAATTTTAAAATCCTAATTCACCCCCCTCTTGGGTTGCATAACTTGTATTTCACCGATGGCATTGGCTTGATCTGAGTATGAGTCATGGTCATGTGGCTCTATTGATTTAGCAATCGTCAACGATGCTGTTTGTCGAGAAAGACCTTCAACCGCCTCTCGACTTCTTTGATTCCCGAATCGACTCGCTTAATGTGAACTTTATTCACTCCTTAATTCTTTTAGTATTCCCGAGTGATCGACTCTTGTTAGAATTATCTACTTGTCGGAAGAAATCCCAAATTCCCGATACACTTTTTAACATTAGCTCTCCTCCACTTGTTACCATTAGCTATTCTTGCACTTGTGACAATAATCCCTCAAAAACGTATTGGCATTGGTGCCATTTCTCGTACCCATGATGTGGACACTTCAAAAGTAGCCCATTGAATCGCTCCCATACTTCAAAACTGCCGTCTTCTCTCCTGGGTAAACTCTGAAATTTCCTAGTGAGTAGCATTGGTTTTATGCACTAGGAAGTATTTATTCAAAAAATTTATTACCATTTGTTCCTATGATGTAATGCTATTAGTAGGCAATGTATTGAATCATGAACGATCTCTATTCTTTAAAGAAAATCGACTAATCTAAGTTTAACATCATCGTTGAAAAATTCTCATATTTAAAAGTTTGATAAATAGTATGAAAATCAATCGATGATGATATATGGGTCCTCATTTTCTAGGCCATAGAATGTTGGAGACAATTTAAGACACTAGATTTTAGCTCAAACTCCTAGTAGCTACATTTGGGTATCTTATGTATGATGTGCTCAAATTAGCAAGGGGACCAAGTAGTCATTACATGGCCTCTCCCGTGATGGTGGTTGTTGTTGTTGTAAATCTATTTCAATTTTATTTTTAAATGCAATGTATTTGTGTGTGCAAAGTATTTTTTCTATTACAAGGTCTATAGGCTCAAGATTGTGTAATAATGACATTCGACCATGCATGCAAAGAATACAAAACAAATAAAAATAAAACTTAATAAAAATAAAGAAGATAGAGAAATTACGATACTAACCTTGTCACGCCTAATCTTACTATGAAAACACACAAAAATACGTGAAATAAAATAAATAAATAAAAAATTAGCAAGATAAATGAAAAATTACAAAGAAAAATAACTAAAAAATTAAATTACGTAAATTTAAAGAAGAGAAAAAGAAATGAAATTCTAACCTTAAATGAAGATTCACTTTTTTAATAAAAAATTACAATAAAATAACTAAAAGAAATTATTTACAAAAAATATTTTTACAAATTAAAGTAACTTACCTCTCCAGCAATGGCGCCAAAAACTTATTGTGCAAATTTTATTGAACTCGTAAGTGCATGAATCTATTGTAAAATAGATTAACGGTGACGAGTGTCGATCCCACGAGGAGGTGAATTTTAATTACGCGTAGAGTTAATTTTTGAATTGGGTGGTTGATTGGATTTATGGTGGAAGTAATTTAAATTATTTTAGAATTTAAATGGGAATGGCGGAATTAAATTAAGGTGAAAATTATTAGAATTGAAGCGCTTGGGTATCTAGATCCGCATCAACATGCACCATAGGCTAAATATTCCTTATTAGTGCCAATTAAATCATGAGAGGGGAATCCATGTTAACATTTATGTTAACATAATGTTGATTTTGATGATAACAAACAAAATTAAGAATGATTAAGTTTTTGAAAGTTTAAATTATTTTTCTTACATTTTAAATAAATCATTATTTTCACATTATAAAGGTTTTATATCTAATGGAAAAATGATTTTATGAAATTTGTTGTTTTTCAAGTTTATGATTTAATTGAAAGAATTTTGAAATATTTGAAATCAACAAGTATTGTTTGAAATTTTGGAGAAAGACTTATTTGAAATGTTTTATAGTATTTTGATCATATCATAATTTCAGAAAGTTTTGGGATTCACAGTGTATTATTTAGAAATTCTGAAATTGGACTTATTTGTAAAGTTTCATAACATTTTGGGTCATCGTACAGTTATATAAAGTTTTGAGGTCAAACTGTCAATTTACAAAATAGTTCATCAAGTTTAGCCATCAGAAGTGTCATCAGAAGCGATCAGAGATAACGGCGATCCGACATCTTGATAACGGCTCGCCGACATCTCCGTAACTGAAAATTACCTCTGACACTGTAGCCATCTGAGATAACGGCGATCCGACATCTAGATAACGGCGATCCGACATCGCCTGCATGAAGATTAGCCTCACTAACACCCGCGATCCGACATCTTGATAACGCGATCCGACAATTTGAAAATGCAGCCCAACGCCATATTGACCACCAAACTACGATCCGACATCTAGTTAACGGCGATCCGACAAAGGAGCAAATAAAGTCAATAACGGTTAGTTTTCAGCTCCAACTATAAATAAGCTCATTCAAATTCAAACAAAAAGAGATCCAAGAGTTGTTTTTATTATTGAGCTTGCTACTGAGCATACATCTATTATCGAGCTTCAAACTTGTTTTTATTTCTTTGATTCACACATTGATCATTTATTTTGTAATCAAACACATTGTGTGAGAGAAAATCATTTGTAATCTTTATCATTGAGAGGTTGTAAGTGTTGGGATACACTTGGGTTAAGAGATGGGGGATAATCTCTTGTTGTGAAGGTCCATTGACACCTTGGAAGTCAATTGTAAGCATTTGAAGCCTCGAGGCTTGCTTAGTGAAATCCTCAAGTCCTAAGTGAGCTTGGAGGTGTGGACGTGGCGGGATAGCCAACCACGTAAAAATCTTTGAGTTTGCTTTCTCTCCCTTACTCATTTATTATTGTGCTTTCATTGAATTTATTGTTTTCGTATTTATTAAGGCATTAGACGATCATTGTTGTGTGTTTTGCTAGGATAATTTTTAAAATACCAATTCACCCCTCTTGGGTTTGCACATTTGCATTTCAATCCACACCTCATGAACCACACTCTAATTAATATGGTGCTAAGGGCTTATCGTGCCAAATAATAATAACCTTGCACTAGGGAGCCGGTGAAACCAGGGCGGTATCTAGACAATGTTATTATTATTTGTTGACGAAAAGTCAAAACATCCACAATAATTAGAGGAGAAGAGAAAATAAATTTACCAAATAAAGTCTATGACACATGTTGAGACTTCACCTTCAACCCAAACTTGAAAGAAAATTAGCTACTCATAATTGAACTAGGGGCAAAATGAGAATTTATTAAAATACGTAGAAAATACAAGATGAAGAACGAATTACAAAAAATAGAGTCAAAAAGTGGATTTAGAGATATCAAATTAGGGGGGAGAGGCCCTTTTTTTATAGATACATTGAGTAAATCATGGTCATCGGATTAAAAATAGTTTGGACGCTCAGGATTACGCCACGTCCTCAGTCAACAGTACGCGGTTTGACCACGCGATTTGAACAGTGACACGGTTTGACTACTCAGTTCGAAAAGTCAACTGGCTTGAACAGTGATGCGGTTTGGTTGAAAATAATCCTATGCATATGCACGTACCGTACGCGCGATTTTTGGTCCACTAACATGTTGCCACGTCACCGCTCAACAGTGCATAAGAATTTTGTCCAATAGAATCATGACATCTCATCAGTCAATGTCACATTATCGGTCAATGTCACATCATCGTTGCGTATGTGTGAACAGTGTCATAAACAGTAACATGGACAGTACCGTACATGTGAACAATGACATTTTTCCTTTTATGCTCCTCCTTAAGTTTTCGACTGTCCTGAGTTCAAAAGTGATGTCCGTTTTGCTGTCTGATCTTTCATTTATTTTGAAATAACTATGATGCCCTTAAAATACATGAAATACTTAATTAAAATAAAACACACATAATTAAATCAAAAGAAGCTTAAATACATAAAAGTAGGAATGTTAGTAAAACTTAAAATGTAAAATGACGATTTTCTCATTTATAAATATACATTTTTTAACACTCAACAGTTTAATTGCAAATTATAATAACCTTTCCAAGCTCATCTCTAATAACGGCTTACAGCCCTGAGATTTACTTTTCTGAGTTAGTGGCTGCATTTGCATTCACCTTACAGTAGCCACTTTTGGGGGGACTCCGTGTTCTTTGAGTCATGCTCTATTGATCTCCAGCAAAAACACGCATAGGGACTTGGGTTCTTTTATAAACCTCAGCAACCGCCTCCGCTTTAGCTACTAATACTTGAGGATTTTCTCTCTTTCCTTTAAAAACAAACTTATTTCTAGTACTTCATATCACCCAGAAAATGGCCAACAATAATTCAACATCGGCCTTACTTCTGAATTTAGAAATGCTGTGCAATAAGCTTAACATGGTCTTGTTCAGCAACTTCTCCAATTTCAACTACAAAGGGGGTAGTTTTCTAGATCTTCTTTGCAGCCTTGTAGGTCACTAAAGCATGAGAAACATTCTCCAGGCTATTTTTGCACAATTGACAAGTGGGCTCTTGTACTATCTTTCGCTTCTAGAGATTTTCAGCTGTTGGGAGGAGATTATTTGCTGCCCTTCAACCAAAGATTCTAATCTTTTCCGTAAACCAAGAGTCCAGATAATATTCCATTGACTTTTGGCAGTGTTGAGCATGTTTGGGTGGCTGGAAATTTCATTCTTAAAGCTATCTGGTATCCACTTGACTCTTGGTTGTGTCCGACCTCTTTTCTCATAATGCCAAAGCAATTGATCTTTCATTGGCCTTCTAGGCAAAGGAATGCTAACTATCCTGTTTGTATCCATTTTGTCAAAGTGATTATAAATCAGCCCTTCATTCCATTGGTTTTCATCATTAATCAACTCAGAAATTAAGGTATCCGTTGGAAAAGATGGTTTTGAAATAGGTCCTGAAAGTTAGAGGTCTCGGCAGCCAATTTTCTTTGTATACCTGAACATTATGCCCATCTCCAATCCTCCATTTTGAACCATTTTTAATACCATGTCTGCCACAGATAATGCTTCCCATATGAATGAGGGATTCGAGCCAAGTTTAGCATTCAAAAATCCTTGTTCTTAAAATAGCTTGCTTGTAGGACCCTTGGCACTAAAGAGTCTAGACTTTGAAGAATCCTCTAACCTTGCTTTGCCACTAAGGCTTGATTAAAGCTTGAAAATTCTCTAAATCCCATGCCTCATTTACTCTTTGTCTGACTGAGCCATTCCCATTTTGACTAGTGGATGCTTCTCCTATCACTTTTAGCTCCCCACCAAAATTTAGCAATTGCTCGCTGGATGTCATCACAGATACTAGTAGGAATCAGGAATACGCTCATAGCGTGTCTTGAATGCCCTTGTCGCCTTGATCAAAGACTTCCTTATCCTCACATGAGAAAAACTTATGCTGCCAGTTTGTAATTTTGCTAAGAATCTTTAGCCTAATGTCGATGAAGAAGCTACTTCTTTTCCTCCCGACTATAAATGGAAGCCCATTCCTTGAAACAATGTTGAGTTGGAAAATATTTTTGATAATTGAGGCTTGTCCGTTCAGAACATTACAGTTGAAAAAAATGGAACACTTTTCATAATTAAAAGGTTGTCTAGAAGACGCGTATAGCAATCAAAAATTCTTTTCAAGTTTTGACATTTGTTGTTGATGCTCTGATAAAGACGAAACTATCATCAACGAAGAGAAGATGAGAGATTCTTGTCTCATTTCTGAAAGACAATCCATGAATTTGCTTTTGTTGCTCAGCCTACATCAATACAAAAAAGCCTCCGCACAAATTATAAACAAGCACGGAGATAGCGGACATCCTTGTCTTAATCCATTCTGAGGTTAGTTACGACACTGACCATGCCATTTATAATTATCGAAAAGTAAACAGAGCTTATGCACCTCATGATTAGACTCACCCAATTTTGAGGAAAGCGTAACTTTAACATAGTTTGTTCAAGAAAACTCCATTCCAATCTATCATAAGCCTTGCTAATATTGAGCCTCAAAACCACCAAGCCGTTTCTTTTCCCCTTTTGTGTTTTATCTTAAGCAAATATTCGTAGCCTACAATAATATTATTGGTGATCAGCCTATTTGAATGAAAGCACTTTGGGTGGGAGATATAACTTTGGACAGAATTTGTTTAAGTCTATTAGCTATTGACTTGGCTACAATTCTATAAATGACATTGGAAAGGCTAATGGGCCTAAAATCAGCGACTTTCCTAGGTTTCTCGATCTTTGGAATCAAAGCTATGTATTTATGGTTGAGAGGAGCTATGGTACCTTACATATTGAGAATGTAAAGGCAAGTAGTGATAAACTCAACTTTGACCATGTGCCAATGCTTATGATAAAACACTACTGACAGTCCATCCAAGCCTGGAGCCTTCGTAGGTACATCTGAGATAGAGCATCGACAATTTCCTCCTCTCGTGAATGGCTTTTCCAACGCTCGTTCATTTCATCCGACACCTTCCGAGTTAGCCCCGCCAAAGTGCTGCTATTTGATTCTTTTAGGCGATGTTGTGAATAATTTTGTGAAGTAATTACAAAATCAATTCTCAACATGTTCTCGCTTCTTTTCAGTCCATCTTCCGGTTGCATCCTCAATCCCCCATATTTTGTTATTTTCCTTTCTAGATGAGGCATTATGATGGAAGAACTTAGTATTCTTATCATCATTTTTTAGCCAATTTGCTCTCGAGCGCTGCTTCCAGTAAATTTCTTCATCAGCTAACATGTTTTGAATCTTTTTTGTCACCATTTTGATTTCCTCTCCATCCTCATACTGCACCCTTCTATATTTCAAGCTCTAGAGTTGTTTTATTAGCTTCTCCATCTTCGTATCCATTCTTTGGTCATTTTCTGAAAATCTTATGTTGGGTTGTCTTTGTTCCAGCTTCCATGTCTGCTCCACACATCCTCAATAATTTCCTTACACACATCATACAAGCTCCACATATCTTCGTAGTGAATCCGGGAGGATCGTTTCTTATTATGTCTTAATCCATTACCTTGATTTTACACTTCCATCAACACAGGGCAATGATCAGAGGTCCAACTCTCAAGATTAGTGGCTGCATAGTGGACATAATTTTTACTCCAAGCATTGTTACACAAAACCTATCAAGTCTTTCTTCAACAAAATCAGTCTATATCTCGCCATTACCCCAAGTAAATGGGTATCCCGTGTATCCTACATCCATCAGGTCACATTATATCAAAGCCTCTCTAAAATCTCCAATCAAATTTGGATTTCTATCATTCCCCCAGGTTCTTTGTATGGATGCGATCTCATTAAAATCACCAAAACAAAGCCAAGGAGTAGAAGATAAACTCGCTAATCACCTCGCAACGTCCTATGTATGCTTTTTTTGCTGCACCTCTGGGTGTCCGTACGTTCCTGTACATCTCATTTGCTTCCCGTTTTCCAATTGCAACTCAGCATCAATGTGATGCATACTAAAGGATTTTATTTGCATGCAAAATTTTGAATTCTAAAAAATTGCTAGGCCACCTCTCCTCCCTCTACTATCCACAACAAAACAATTTTCAAACTTTAACTTATATCAGACCACCTCTATTTGCGTCGACTGCATCTTTGTCTCACATATAAACATGAGTTAGGGTCTATGTATTTAGAGAATTTTTTGAAGTGCTAGAAACGCTAGGGATTCCCAAACCCCAAACGCTCCAAACGAGGATTTTCATGGCTTCCGATGGGGCTAGCCACAGCCTCGCCGATATATTTGTTATATTTGAAACGGTTTCCTCTTTCTCCTTCATTGCCAACAGTTCTCAATTTAACTTGAGTTTTGCAGCTGGTAAGTGTAGCTGGTATTGCTTTAACACTGACTTTAGTGGGCTAGTGAGTTTCGTCTTCTTTTGCTTTGGACTTGGCCCTTCTAATTCCCGACTCGATTGTTTTGATGTCATTCGCCCAACTTTGTTTCCTCTATTACTACTATTTGGATTTCTGGCCTGTGGCTTCTCATTCCCTAGCCCATTTTCTATCTCACTCTCTCTAGTATCTTCGTGGGCTTGTCTTGCTATGTTGGTTGCCTTATTTCCCTGCCCATAGTCTCCTCATATACCACAATTGGAGCTAACTTCGAACTTTCCCTCTATTTTGCCTTTTCATTTCCCGCTTAACTACCCATTTTTTCACCTCTCTCTGCATTTTCCACTATCATGTTTAGCTTTTTGCCACCTGCTTGTTGTTTTGTCATTAGTTCCGTCATTCCCTTCATTAAATGCTCCTTAACTACCCCTTCCACATCATCATCTATAGTTGACTCATCAGTTTGACCATTCTCTTCCAGTCAATCCCCACCCGCTTTACTATTCTAGGTTTCCTGTGTCCGCTCATTTGTTGTGAGCACCCTGAAGCTCTAAAGTTGCATGGTTGCTTTCGATATACTATTATCACTATTCCTCTTTTCTTTGCTTCTATTTCCTTGACTGTTCCCTACCATGACCGCCTTCATCCATACCCTATATGGCAATTCCTCTTTAATTGACCTTGGTATTTCGAGCACTCTTTGTATTGGTGGCCAATGATTCTCGCAAAGCAAAAACAAAATCCGACAAGCGTTCATGAAGCATAGGCATTGGAATATCTACTTCACCATCTTGTTTCGGAATAGAAATTTTTCCAATAGTGTAATATTGATTGAAATCCTAATTCCTGCATATTCGCCAATGCACTCCCAATTTTCATTAGTTTCAACCTCCTCTACGGTCCCAAATTTTCCACCTAGTTCTTGGAGAAAGTCTTGTTCCATACAAGCAACCGGGTACATTGCGGATCTGCACCCAAAAGGATGTGTGAGTAAAGGACTGTTTTGTGACCTCTCCAATTCTTTTCGCTTTAATAAGGATGATCAACGCTCTATCAAAGTGCCAAGGACCCCTTAACATCACCCTTCTTTTTTCATATTATTCTACAAACTTAAACATGAAGATGTTTGGACCCAAGCTCTCTATCTTAACTTCTTTGATTGCTCGCCACACTTGCTATAGAGCAATTTTAAAGCCTTCTCTGTAAACTCCTCTTAGTAAGAGAATTTTTCCCATTAGGCATCCACCAATACCTTCTATTTTATCTTTCATTTTCACTTCCATAGTTACTCTACTCTTTTCTTCCTCCCTTATAGATATTGCTTTACATTTGCAAATTAATTCCTCTATATCTATAGTATTTAATACCTGTAATAACCACTGCGCTTTACTTATCTTCTCGTATCCCCGTGTTTGAAACCCTTACCAAACTCGCTCTCCCTATCAATGCTCTCAGAAGAGAATGCACTGGCTATCAGACTTTAAGAAATGAGAAAGGAAAATAAACTAAATATAAACTCTACACTCAATCTTAGAGTGACTTCGAGTCATAAAGACTCTCTAAGCTTCCATTCTAGACTCTACTTAAGAGAAATGGAGTTTTTATGAAGGAAGACCCGAAAGATAACATTATTCCAAGATTGTTGATTATTACTATTGGCCTATGTATTTAGGTTAAAAGAACCTTTGATGTGATGATTTGAAAAGAGTCAATAATTTGGACAAAACTATGGCTGGCTGCAGCAAGTTTGTTCTCATTGTTGGATCCATGGGGGTAGATTATGTTGTTTGATGAAAGGAGGAAACTCCTGAATAGCAAGTTTGGAGAGATGAAGTATTAAGATTGAAATGATTCGCCTCGAACCTCAAGGCGAGTCTATCTAATTTTCATCAAAACTGAATAGATAATAATCTAACTAGTGAGAATTCTCAGAAAATTCAAGTCTTCTTTATGAATATAACACTCAAAAATAATTTAATATACAATCAACTCTAATGATCATCATTCCCAACCAAAATACTAAATTTTTACCCAAGATATCTCTAAGGTATTAAAATATTATATTATAACTAATATTAACATACATTGGTTTATTTTTAAGCCTAAAAGAATAATTTAACAAAATCATATAATCCCTAAAAACGAGATAATCACGATGTCCTAACAAAAATTATTGGTATCTTCTAACACCATCACGTGGCCCACCCAAAATATATTTACAATCGCTGGTCGATCTGGTATACCCGCAACCTCCGTTGGGGCAAAATATAATAAAAAAGGGGATGAGTATAAAATTCAAAGAGCTCGGTGAGTGTATAATAATTTTTAAAAATAAATTTTTACTTTAAAAATAAATAATAATCATGTAATTTCTAAACACGATTTCATCAAATCATATATGAGAAACCATTAATAAATCATTTAACATTTAAATCATATTATTAACCTTGAAGAGCATATATAATATCGTATGTAATAACCATCAAAATCACATCAAAATATCATATAAAATACACAAATCTAAAACCATCACTAAATAAGTACCTGGGAATAATCTCGTTGTATACTTAACCTTAATCTGACGAGCAATGACGTACTATCTAGGTGTACCGTCACGCTGCGGAGCTACACAGATAGATAGGAAAATACCATCTCATATCTCATCATATCTGTACATACATAATCTAGTCCCTAAAGGACAAAAGTGTCCAAGTACAAGGTCCAAAGCCTCTGTGTGTACTCGGACGGACTATAAGAGCCTCGTATCTCATCTCAGATCATTTGGATCTGATCACTATCACTCATTATCATCATATCACATACATATGCCCCTAAAAAGCAGAAGCGCCCAAACACACGACCAAAATCCTCTATGTGTGTTCAGACGGGCCCCAAAGATTTCTCATCTCATTTGTATTACTGTACCTAGAGGGAAGGGTACTGTCCAATGATTTTAAAAACAATCTCTATACTCATATTCATATACATTTTAACCCTACTATAAATCATGCTCTTCTTTTCATCATCACATCTAAATCCACTTTTCTTATTTTTAAAAATACTATCAAATTTTATTCAAAGTCGATATAGAAAACTATTAACCAAACATTTTAATATAATATCAATGCGTGAATAAAATCTATTTCGAGAAAATCATTAAATCAGAACATTTAAAAAACTTATTTCGCAAACATGCTTTACTATCATAATAAACTATGAAAATACATTTTGTATATTTCACTTACAATGACTTGGTACTCATACTCTAATGTCCACGTCCACGTCTGCACAGATCGAAACTTGCTCACGGATCCTCTTAAATAAAAAAAAATATAATTATTTTTTGTAAATCAGAATTTAGACTAAATTTATACAATAAACTCGAAATAAACATTTATCCATAATTTACAACTCCTATGTATAAAATTACTAAAATACGCTTGAGTCCATAAATCCTTAAAATATATCAAATTTGTAAACCACCCAATCACCATCGGGAATCGTAATTACAGTCAATCCTCAATTTCAGAAATTACAAATATCTCTACTATTTAAAATTGTAAAATTGCGCTCAAATTATGAAATTACCGAATTGTCCTCGCCGGTCAACGGTGACCGAAATTAAAGAAACGGTGACCGGCAAGCTCAGGTTAGGCACTTCTCGCTGAGATAAGTTCAATGATACTGGCGGTGTACGGCCACGCGTGGTGACGGCGCCGGAATCTAGATCGACAGTCGTGTAACTACAACGGCTGAACCACGGCAAATTGACGGCTCTCGGTGGCTGTGGATGATCGTAAAATCGAAAGGGAGTCGTGGGGGAACAAAATCCAGCCGGTGAGTCACCCAAAACTGGCAAAAATCCCTGCAGAGCAAGGTGGAAAAGTTACGGGTTTTTTCAAGCTTTGGTCGCCGACGTTCTGGCTGTTTTCCAACTGTGTGGACCGCTGAGTATGATGGGCGGTCTTTAAGCTTCAGATTGGTACCTTGCTCGGCCGATGTAGTGGCCAGAAATTGGAGATATGATCGAGTCACGTTAGCAGTTCGAGTCGGGTTATGGGTCGGGTTAAAAGCTTCTCTCGCTCTCTCACACGTGTATATGTTCCCCTGTTTCCAGCTTCTTCTTTTATTTATTTTAAATCTTTAACCGCCTCTTTTTTTTCCATATGTTACAAAGATCCAGTGAATGAGTAGCATTTGATGGTCATTTAGCTGAAATTGGTGAGTTTGAAGACACCTACGAACCTTTAGGAGAATCAAGGTTCAAAGAAACAGGGCACCATTCTTTGGGAAGTCGGAAGAAATCACAGAGACTGCAGAATTTTATTAAAAGAACAAGTTCAATGATGAAGAGTTCAAGAAGAGTGAAGTGCCTAGGTATGGAGCATCACAGAATAGTCCAGTCACAATGGAATCTAATATGGCAGGTCATGCACATCACATATGTAACGGCCCGAAAGGCCAAGAAGTATCATGATGGTTTCTTGAAACTTACTATTTTTTTAGCCCTACGAGAGATAGCCGTAGGTTAAACTGTATCTTTGAAAGGCGGGGAAGCACTAAAATAATAGGCTCCTCGTAAAAGAAGTAATAAGATATGGTAATTCAATAGCATTTAATTCTCATTAAATTGACATTGGAGAACCTCAAAAACTTTCTCGTCAAAATGGATCTCCATATTCGAGGAAACAATCACAATGTCTTTTCAAAGTTCTGGGATAATGCAGACTTGAATTGTCTTAAAGTGACAAATCGGGAAGACCTCAAAGTGAGGCATCCTCACGTGAAATTTCGATTCATCTTGTAGCATCTCTCCGCGTAGACAGGATCAAACCGAACAAGAATATCTCCACAAACTAACCTTTACGTGATTCCACTCAAATGTTGTCCATTCTCCAAGAACCCATGGTTGTGATGTGCAATGATGCCGAGTCCCATCGGGAACAGATGATTGGGCAACTCTCATCCGCTAAGGGCCTTAAAGGTTAAGACGTACTCTTGTAGATATTCCCGTTGATAATCAAGAATCATGTGAAGACAAGGACATTGGTGGACCAAATGAAGTTGTAGACATTGACAATTGTCCTGATCTTACGTCTTCTAAATCTATGTCTAATGGCCCTACGACGATAAAGCATTAGTTCGAAGAAGCCAAGAGTGCAAGCAAAAGTGAAGAGTTTGACCTGGGATTTTGAG
>JASUUI010000240.1:0-20401 GCA_030444775.1 Atalantia buxifolia | reverse complement strand
CAGTGTGCTTCAGTTAGTTACATGGCTGCTCTGAAGGGAAATATATTCAAAATATTTTGAAAAAAATTAAAGTTTTTTCAAGGACTCCATAATGAACCATGCCCAACTTCAGAGTAAAGTGATTATTGGATAGTTAAGAAGTGACGGTGCATGTTATCATATCTTTACAACAAAAGTAGATTGGATTCACCAAATAATGAGTTTCAAGAGGAAGAGGACTATTGATCAGTGGAAGTTGATTGTCCCCAATTGGAGGTTATGATGCATTAAATTTATCCTCATGAAAGAGTACCTTTGTGTTTACAAATTCAGTTACTCAATGATTACTCATTTCGATAATGTCTTGAGTATCTTGAACTTGTTAGTTTTTCTAATTGGTCATTACTTGATCTTTTGGCTACTGTTGGTGCATGTCATATCTTAGGTATTTGGTGTATGGACTAGGTATTATTACGGATCTTGAGAATTTTTTGGGATAGATGACCATTCACTTTTTATTTGGCAATCACATATGAGTTTTAAAGTTGGTGACATATATTATATATATATTTTAACTGGACCTTTAACTTTTAAATAAGTTGAATAACATTGATGATTTTTATTAGATTTCCTAACATATATTTCTAATTTATCATTGTCATGCTAGGAAAAAAATTGGTATCTTCTATGAACTTGATTTGTGTCCTTTCATATTATGATATAATTCCCAAATAAAATTGTAGTGTTTTAATGACTAAATTGATATGTTTTGAAAATATTTAAATATTTATTGTAAATTTGTAAAATGTTCAACATGAAGAAGTAGCGGTTTTCTTGCCAAAAATAATCTTGGCAAACAAACTCTTTTGCTAGTATATATTTTTTATGAAATATAATTTTATTCTTATCAACAAAATACTTTTATTTTTGTTGCCAAATAATTTTTTAACGAGGTTGGACACTCACCTTCACAATGAATACATTTTTGTTGCGAAAAAGGAAGTTTATGGCTAGTAAACCTTTGATATATTGTTGAACATAGAGCACAATGTTATCTTTGGCGACTTAGTCGACAAACTTGTTCATAGTAATAAGCCATTTCTCTTGAAGTTCAATCATTTCATGAAGATTCATCATTCAAAATTCACAAAAATAAAAGTGACTTAATAAGATTAAAAAGAGTCTTTAAGAATCAAGAAATCTATAACATTTAATTTTTGTGAAGCAAACCCTCGAAAGTTTGAGTTTAATCATGAACTCAATCAAGATCAAATTCCTTTTTCACAAGCCATCAATGGAGAGAATTCTATACTATGTCATGATGTAATGATGGAAGAAATGGAATATCTAGCTAAAATTAAAGTTTGGGGTCTCGTTCAATACCTTTTGGCCATTCAACGTAGATTATAAATGGATTTAGAAAACCAAAGGAAATGCCTACGGTAAAAATAGAATGACAGAAGCTAGACTTGTGGCTAGAATTTACTCGAAAAGAAGGTGTGGATTATCGAGAAACATTTTCTCCGAGTTTTAAAAAAGGATTAATTTCAATTATTAGGGTTTTAACAGCTCGTTTAGGTTAGAAATACATCAGCGGATGTGAAAACTACTTTCTTAAATAGGGATCTTAAAGAAGAAGTAAATATAAAAAGCGGCTTAAAAGTTTTTATATTGGCAAAGAAAGCCATTTAGTTTGCATATTAAATAAATCTATTTATGGACTAAAATAGATTCTAGCAAATGGTATTTAAAGTTTTACAATGTTCTTACTTTATATGGTTTTGTAGAAAACATTGTTAATCAATGTATAGACCTTAAGGTCAGTGGGAGAAGCTATTGTCTTTAGTCTTATATGATATCTTGCTTGCTTGGAATGACTTGGGTTTTTGCCACATGAGACTAAATGATGTAGAGCAAGAAATTGAAGAAATCTTAGTGGATTTAAATTTATAATACTTAGGAATATTTTAATTAATTTGTATTCTAGTTTGATTTGGTTTCCTATTTAGAGTCTTATTGTTTAGGCATTGCTTATTTGAGTAATATTCTAATTTAGATATAAATCTTATTAAAATAGGTTTTCAATCTGTTGTGCAAATTTTATTGTCTTTCATGAAGTGCCACGAATCTATTGTAGAATAGATCAATAGTGTCATTTAAGGTAACCTTGTCATTTAAGTGCTGCGATCACGAGAGGGTAGATTTTAATTATGTGTAGAGTTAATTTTCAAAGTGGGTGGTTGAATTGTGGTGAAAGTTATTTACATTATCCTAAAAATTTAAATTTAAATGGCAGGAATAAATTGAAATAGAAGTATTATAATTGAGATAAATAGGGTATCTATATCACATCAATATGCTCTATAGGCTTAATATTCCTTATTAGTGCCAATTAAATCATGAGGGTTTCCACTCCTTATGAACCACTTTAATCAATATGGTGCTAAGGACATAATCGTGCCAAATAGTAATAACCTTGTACTAGGGGCCCTGGTTAAACCGGTCGGTACTAGACAAGATTAGTACTATTTGTCGAGTGAAAGTCAAAAAAACCACACTGTAATCAAAGGAAAGAGAAAGTAAATTTGCAAATAAAAGCTAGATGGAATATGTTGAGACTTTATCTTCAACCCAAACTTTCCAAAAGAAAATTAGCTACTCATATTGAACTAGGGGTCAAATAGGAATTTATTAATATACATAGAAAATCTCTGAAGATGGAGAAGAATTCTGAAATGAAAAAAATGAGTTGGAGGTGTCGGGTGGGGAAGCCCGCATTGATAGATATAATGAGTAAATCATGGCCATCGGATTAAAACAATTTAGGCAGCTCGGGATTCGCCATGTGGCAAGATCGATTGGATAGAACACATCATCAGGCTATCATTCCATGTAATGCATTTATCATACACAGCGATTTTTGATTCACAACATACTACCACGTCCTTCGGTCAACTCACATCAATATTTTGGTCAGTAAGTTGTGACACATCATCGGTCAAACCACATCATTAGTTAACGCCACATAAGCGGTTAATGCCACATCATTTGTCCAATTGCATCTTTGCCACATCATCGGTTAATGCCAAATCATCGGACCGTATATGTGAGCAGTCTTGTTTACCCTTTTATCTTCTCTTGGGTTTTTATTTATCACGAGTCCAAAATTTCATGTCGTTTATTTGTCGATCTCTCATTCATTGTGAAATGACCATGATTTAAAATATATAAAATACTTAATTAAAAATCAAACACACATAATTAAATTACAAGAGACTTAAATATATAAAAGTGGGGATGGTAATGAGACTTGCAGTGTAAAATGATGATTTTCTTTATAAATATATACTTTCTATTACTCAAACACATCCCCATGACGACTTATTGCTAGTCCCAAAGCAAATTAAGTGAAAAAAAAATTCAAACTATTTTTTTAAAAAGTCGTGTTTATTGATTAAACTAATGATAACAATAAAATAAAAGTATATCTCAAGCTAAAGAAACATCACCCCCATCAACCATCCACACGCATCAATCCAATAGACTTTTTCACAACTATAGTCATCAACCACTTTCAAGAATGACAAGTCAAATACTAAAATCTCACCCGAAGTGACACTCTCCTGAGAGAGAAATTAAACCCATAAAATAGTCACTCCAATAAATAGTAAATTGAGAGAAAATAATAAAGAAGCATTATCATACTCTCACCAAGATGAAAAAAAATATCATGACTTAAAAATGACACGATCTTAACTGAAATAAAATGCCGAGTCAACAAATGTTTTCATTTTATTTATTTATTTATTATTATTATATTTTTTTAATGCACCTACATCTTTTTAGCCCTTTAAGTATAACTAGCCACTTGAGACTATCGATCCCACAAAATTAAGTACTTTTATTAGGATATAACGTAGGTTAAGGACATGGCTAACAAAGGAAGGGAAATAAGGAAAACAAAATATATGTTTGAGAAAAATATAGATCTTTGAAAATCATAAGGTGTATTTTGCTTATTTATTATTATTGTGCATCCTTTTTCTTTTTTCTTTTTTTCTTCTTTTTTTGACTAATTTTTTCTTTTTTCTTTCTTTTTTTAACGATTTTTTTTTGCATGGCACAACTTTACTGAACAAAATAATTATTTACATTTTTTTCAAACATGAATAGGTGGTGGAACTTATAAAGCATCGGGTAATACTCCAAATCGGAGTGGGTCAAGATGATAAGTGGACAAAAAAAACTTTCTTTTTAATAAAAGGCTCAAAAGGCCTAACTATGGATATTTAACAACACGGATGGCTAGAAAGGCTCAAACGGGTCAAATATGGTCTTTCCATCATCTTTTAGGGTTCTAAATAATCTTCCATATTCACGAGTTAAATAAACCTCTAGATGTAACAGCACACAATTTTTTTTTTTTATTTTAGGGTTGACTCAAAGGAAAACTATAGATCATGTATAAAATAACAATTTTGCTAAAATTTTGTATGAAGAATGGGTAAAAAGGTTACTTTCTAAGAAAAATGACAAGCTTAAAACCTCACTTGAACTTTATTATGACATGTGCATTCCTTCAAGGAACTCATATTTGTCTTTGACATCAACATGTAGAATAGCAAACAAGGTGTAACATTCTCAAGACCAAAGATAATACAAATACTAAAATTTGAAATTCATCATGTCATCCAATGTTAAAAGATCACACAAAATAATTTTTTTTTTAAAACGACATTCTACCCTCCAACCTATTCTCAACATGAAAAGAAAATATGTATGCAGAAAGATGAAAATGATGCAGAAAAACTAAGATTACACATTAAATGATTGAAAAAGAAAATGTCTGGAATTTTTTTGACTAAGAAGATGCGTTTCTAAAGTCACTACTCTCCATATTCGGCCATCTTCAACTCACAAATTTGAAAATGTATATTTATCAAGGAGAAATCACAAAGAAAACTTTTTTTTAAACTAAGAAGATGCGTTTCTAGAGTCACTACACTCAATATTCAGCCATCTTCAATACAAAAAGTTAGTCACGATTAGTCTCTACAACAAAAAATCAATAAAAACTTAACCAAGTTTGAAACATTCTATAATTGTCAACTACTCTCTCCCCCCAACCAGAACGAAACATTGTCCTCAATGTTTAAAGGAAGTAAAGTTTAGAAGACATTACCTGGATGGTGCAACACAGAAGAAAATATTTACAAGCGAAGAGTTAAATCTAATTTGTACTTCTTACTGAGGCTAGTGTTACCATTATGATTTAGAGACTCCAACACAACGGTCTTGGGGTCTGACTCTAGTTTATAAGCTTGTAACAGATCAAGTAACTCATTAGCAATGTGAGCACAAATAAAAAGTTTTTTTTTTTACTGTGGAATGAATGAAATAGTTTTTTATTGCATGGTTGAGAAATACGATAAAGCCATCATATTTCTGGTAAATTTTCATATGAGCCCAAGATGCTAATGTGATAAGTACCCCTAGAGTTGCAAGATCTCCTGATAGGAAAACAAAAGTATCAACATTATTTAATATTTCAGTTATTCTTTCTTGCATACCTAAGACGACTAATTCCTCTCAAGTTGGCGAGTCAAACAAACAACCAAAAGGTTTTAAGGTTGTTGGGATGATGCCTAACACTTGGTTGTCTCTGACATAAGCAGCTTCTGAGACCAATTTTGATAACCCTCGGTCACCTCCTCTATACACCAAGTGTAATTTTCTCTCTGCTATGCTTCAACCAAGATCTATGGCTGCCTGAACGAACTCTTTATGTTTACCATAGTTAAATCTATAAAGCACACAAATATTCTTGAATTGCTTACTGAGACTAGTTGCCATAGGATACTTCTCAAAAACAATTTGTGAGTACTAACAAAAAAAAATCATATTTAAGGATCTTGGTGATAATGGTTCACAGCTATGTATAAGTTAGCATGTCAGTGTGAATTAACGTGTAAAGCACATGGCTTGAGAGTAAAAAAAATAAAGCAGTAAAAAGGAAAAAACAAACAATGATAAAATAAAATAATTAAAGGCAATAATGAAAATGATAAAACAACAATGAAATAAAAGAACAGTAAAGTAAAAGGATATTTACAGGTAGTTGCGACTGTGGCTCACATCTTCCTCTGGTTTTACGTTTAGAAAGCGACTTGAACGCCTCATGGGTCGGGTATGCTTCCCATCCAGTTTTCTTATAAACTAGCAAATAGGGTTGTTTATAGTCAGATTCCCGAGACTTTACTGTGCATGCTCTTTCTGGAATAATGGCCATAACTGAAGAATTGCTCCTGTACATATCCAATGGGATCGTTTCAAGAGACAAAAGAATATCATCCAATGACTCTTTATTCAAGCCATCTAATGAATTGAATCTTGTCTTCCTGTTATCGACATCATTCTTAAAGAACATGATTTTTATCGCATCTCATTCTGGCACACTTATGACAAGCAACCGAAATTCTTTGAGCTCTTCGCTTTCTTGTGTAATTTTCTTTACCACAACTAGGCTTGTATGTAATAAATTTAGGAGGCAACTCACCTGCCAAGCGTACTTTGGCCTCAATTAACCAGCGGATATCAGCAGGTATGTTATTCCTCATGAGCAATCACAAGCGTTCGACCAGAGCTTTATAGATTGTAAGTAGGGCATTCTGAGGAAGTGAAGGAAATCGATTATGAAGCTTTGCTAAAATCTCATTTCTATCCATACCTTCGCCTCAGATTATCAGATAATTATGGGAAACTGAAGTAACTGACTTGATTATCACGGAGTACTGTTGTCGGTCACTTCACCGGGTAAGAAACGAAAACACATAAACGAAGTAACAAAATAAAACACACAAAGAAAATTAAAATCGTTTTTTTATGGAATTTACCTCAAGCTCCAACTGGATGTCGAAGACACTTTCCTCAATGTCTCTGACTTGTCTTTCTAAATCCTCAACATGGGATACTAACTCTGGTGGTTGTAGCTCCCAACTATGATGTGTTTTACAAAACTAAATCAGGCTTCTGAGATGAGATTTTATACATTGAAGTCGTCTAAGATGGTCCAAGAAGATCTGTTTAGCTGAGGTACTCATGATTAACAATAAAAAAAATTTAATAGTTAAATAAACACGCTTATGCAAAAATAATTTCAATTAGCAAAAGAATAGTAAAAACAAAGAAAAAAATCAAATTACTGAAAAGAAAGGAAAATCTCAATTTAAATCTAGTGGGTCACTCAAATTTATTTCGTTGTCCTCTCCATGTGGTTGGTACTCTAGATATGCCTTTAATTTCTGGCCATTAACTTTAAAAGTGACACTATTCTTTGGGTCCTTAATTTCAATTACCCATGTGGAAAAATAGTATGAACAATAAATGAGCCAGACTATCGAAAGCGTAACTTACATGGGAATAGGTGCAAGCGAGAATTGAATAAAAGCATTTTCTACTGGAGGAAAAGATTTCCTCAAAATTTGCTTGTCATGAAAGACTTTCATTCGCTGTCTGTAAATCTTGGCATTTTCATACGCATCATTGCGAATTTCTTCAAGTTCTGCCAGCTGTAATCTTCTTTTTGAGCCAGCTTCCTGCATCTCAAAGTTAAATTTCTTGATGGCTTAGTACGCACAATGCTCGAGTTCTATAGGTAGGTGGCAAGCTTTTCCATACACTGGCCTGTAGGGTGATATCCCAATTGTGGTCTTGAAAGCCATTCTATATTCTCATAACGCATCATTCAGTCTCAATGACCAAGCTTTTTTGTCTGGCCTCATCGTTTTTTCTAATATGTTCTTTATCTCTCGATTGGAAATCTCAACTTGGCCACTGGTTTGCGGATGATATGGGGTCGCCACTTTATGAGTGATGGAGTACTTTGTCAAAAGTGCTTTGAATGATTTGTTCTAAAATGGGTACTACCATCATTGATTAATGCTCGAGGAATCAAAACGTGAAACATTATTACTTTTCAAAAATTCTATCACCACCTTATGATCATTGTTTCTACATGGAATTGCTTCTACCCATTTGGATACGTAATCAACATCAACCAATATGTATTAATTGCCAAAAGAATCCATGAAGTCGATACCCCACACATAAAAAATCTCAACCACTAAAAGTGGATTTAGTGGTATCATGTTCCTTCGTGTAATGCTCCCCATTTGTTGACACCTATCACATGAAGAGCAAAAGGTGTAAGTATTTTGAAATATAGTTGGCCAATAGAAACCACATTATAAAACTTTAGTCTCTGTTTTCTTAGCGCTTAAATAGCCTCCACAAGCTTGTTAATGGCAGAACAAAAAGATGTTCTTAATTTTATTTAATGGGACACATCGTCTAACAATTTGATCTACACAATTTTATCTTTGAATTCCAAGTCAAATTCCTGCAAAAGTAACACTTAACGAATTAGTCTAACTTTTGTATCTTTCTTTGTGAGAATATATTTCAGAACAGCATGATCTGTGAATACAATTATTTTACAACCAATGAGATAAGATAGAAATTTCTATAATGCAAACACTACTGCTAGCATTTCTTTTTCGGTGGTTGAATAGTTTAACTATACATCATTCAATGTCATACTAGCATAGTAAATGACATAGGAATTTGATCAACACTTTGTCCTAATACTGCTTCTACTGTATAATCAGATACATCACACATGAGCTCAAATAGTAAGTTTCAGCTTGGTGGCTGAATGATGGGTGATGACGTCAACAATTGCTTTAATTTTTCAAACGACACAAGACATGAATCATCAAAGACAAAAGGTACATTCTTAGCAAGTAGATTGCATAAGGATCTCGAAACTTTGCTAAAGCCTTTAATGAAATGTCTATAAAAGCCAACATGCCCAAGGAAAGATTTTACTTCTCTAACTGTTTTGGGTGGGGAAAGATTAGAAATTAGATCCACCTTGGCTTTATCAACCTCAATACCTTTACTTGAAATGATGTGACCGAGAACAATACTTGATTTACCATAAAATGACACTTCTCCAAATTTAAAACCAAATTCTTCTCGATACATCTCTGCAGAACTAGTCTTAGATGGTGTAGACATTGATCAAATGAATCACCAAAAATAGAAAAATCATCCATAAAGACCTCAAGAAATCGTTCAACCATATCAGAAAAAATGCTTAACATGTATCGTTGAAATGTAGCAGGTGCATTACATAATCCAAATGGCATCATCCTATATGCAAAAGTACCAAAAGGGCAAGTGAAAGTGGTATTCTCTTGATCTTTTGGTGCTATGAGAATCTGATTATATCCCGAGTAGCCATCTAGAAAGCAATAAAACTTATGGTCTGGTAATCTATCAAGCATTTGATTGATAAATGGTAAAAGAAAATAGTCTTTACGTGTGACAGAATTCAACTTTCTATAATCAATGCATACATGCCATCCTATAGTCACTCTAGTGGGTATCAATTCATTATTAGCATTGGTAACTATTGTGACTTCAGACTTTTTGGGGACAACTTACACAGGACTAACCCATGAACTATCAGAAATGGGGTAAATGATACCTGCAAAAAATAGTTTAAGGACTTCAGTTTTAATAACTTCTTTAACGTTAGAATTCAATTGACGTTGCATTTCCCTAGTAGGTTTAGCTTTTTTATCAAAGTGACTGTAATGCATGCAGTCTACTGGATTTATACCTTTTATGTCGGCTATAGTCCATTCTAATGCTCCTTTGTGCTCTTTTAAAGCATCCAACAACTTACCTTTTTGTTCGTCATTTAAGGATGATGAGATGATTACCAGTAGAGTGTTGTCTTCTCCCAAGATTGCATACTCCAAAGTGTTAAGTAATGGTTTGAGCTCAAGTTTTGGTGGTGATTCTGATGATGGGCTGAGTTTTTTCTCTGATGGTGCGGAGTCAAGTAAGGCGTTGACCTCGTCAACTGATCTGTCAATATCAAAATCCAAACCAAAGTGAGTTAGACATGTTTGTAAAGGGTCATCACTAAAGTTTGAAAGAAAAGTATTATCAACTAATGCTTCTATTAAATCCACATCAACAATTCCATCATCTACAGTGGGAGGTTGTTTGGCAATGTTGAAGATATTAAGCTCTATAGTCATATTGCCAAAGGATAATTGTATATTTTCAGTCCTGCATTGAATGTGAGCATCGGCAGTTGCCAAAAAAGGTCAGCCTAGGATAATAGGGATGTGCTTTCTTAAATCCTGGACTGGTTGAGTATCAATTACAATGAAATTAATAGGAAAATAAAAGTTGTCTACCTGGATAAGCACGTCCTCCATAATTCCACGAGGTATTTTTGTGGACCAATCTGCAAGCTGTAGTACCACTGGAGTTAGGTGTAATTCTCCCAGTCTAAATTTTACAAATACTGAGTAAGGCAACAAATTTACACTAGCTCCTAAATACAACAAAGCATTTTCAATTGTGTGGTTCCCTATACTACATGAGATAGTGGGGGAGCCTGGGTCTTTGTATTTTAAAGGCATTTTATTGTGGAGTATAGATCTAACGTTCTCTGTTAAAAACGTCTTCTTCTGTACGTGAATGTATCTCTTTTTAGTGTAAAGGCCTTTAAGAAACTTGGCATAAGATGACACTTGATTTATAGCATCAAGCAAAGGGATGTTAACACTTATCTATTTGTAAATTTTAAAAATCTCACCTGTGGACTTTCCCTTCTTTCCTTTAGCTAACCTTTGGGGAAATGGAGCTTTAGGAGCGTATACTCGTGTGTTAATTTCTTCTCCCTCCTCTGATGATGAGTCTTCAGTATTTACAGTTACAATCTGAGTTGTTTTTTGTTGTGCAAATTTTTTTGAACTCACAAGCGCACGAATCTATTGTGGAATAGATCAATGGTGTCGAGTGTCGATCCCACAAGGAGGTGGCTTTTAATTAGGTGTAGAATTAATCTTGTAAGTGGGTGATTGGATTTATGGGGGAAATTGATTTAAACTATGCTATGATTTAAACTAGAATATCGGAATTAAATTGAATTGGAAACTATTATAATAAAGTGCTTGGGTATCTGGATCCGTATCAACATGCACCATGGGCTAAATATTCCTTATTAATACTAATTAAATCATGAGGGGAAATCCACACCTCATGAACCACACTCTAATCAATATGGTGCTAAGGGCTTATCGTGCCAAATAATAATAACTTTATACTAGGATGTCGGTAAAACCAGGGCGGTAACTAGACAAGATTATTATTATTTATCGACAAAAAGTCAAAACCTCCACAGAAATTAGAGGGGAAGAGAAAATAAATTTACCAAATAAGCCCATGACACATGTTGAGACTTCACATTCAGCCCAAGCTTGAAAGAAAATTAGCTACTCATAATTAAACTAAGGGTAAAATAGGAATTTATTAAAATACATAGAAAATACAAGATGGAGAAAGAATTACAGAAAATTAAGTTAAAAATGGATTCAGGGGTATCAAATTAGGGGAGAGGCCCTTTTTGTAGATACATTGAGTAAATCATGGCTATCGGATTAAAAATAGTTTGACGCACAGATTTTGCCACGTCATCACCAACAAGATGTGGTTTGACCACGGGTTCGATCACGTGGTTTGAACAAAGAATACGGTTTGCACACGGTTTGAACAAAGGACGCGGTATGAATAGTGTCGTGAACAATACCCATGAACAGTACCGTACATGTGAATAGTGTCGTTCGTGTGAACAGTACTATTTTTCCTTTTATGCTCCTCTTAAGGTTTTCTCTTGTCCGAGTTTAAAAGTGATGTCCATTTTGCTATCCGATATCTCGTTCATTGTGATATGACCATAATGCCGCTAAAATACATAAAATACTTAATTAAAACAAAACACACATAATTAAATAACAATGGACTTAAATAGATAAAATTAGAGATGTTAGTGAGATTTGAAGTATAAATTGAAGATTTTCTCCTTTATAAATATACACTTTCTAACACTCAACACACTCCCCAACCAGCTTATTGGTAGTCCCTGGCAAATAAAGTAAAAAAAAATTCAAATCCAAAATGATTTTTTTTTAAACAATCGTGTTTATTCAATCAGATTAATGATAACAATCAAGTAAAAGTATAAGCATTATCTCCAGTCTAAAGAAACATCACACCCATATCAACCATCCACATGAATCAACCTAGTAAATTTTGTCACAGCTACTTTAAAAAATGACATGTCAAACCCAAATCTCACCAAAGAGTAGTGACACTCTCATAAAAAAATTAAACCCAAGAAAAATAGTCACTCTAATGAATGGTAAATTGAGAGAAAAATAATAAAGAAGTAATATCACACGCTCTCATCAAAATGAAAAAATAGCCTACAACTTAAAATAACATGATCTCAAGTCAAACAAAATGCTAGTCAACCCAATTTATTTACTTATTTTTTTTCTTTTTTTTTTATGCACCACTACATCTTTTTAGCCCATATAACTAGCTTCTACTTCGACTATAGTTCCCTAAAATTAAGAAAGACTTTTATTAGGATGTAACGTAGGCTAGGGACATGGCTAACAAAGAAAGGAAAATAGAGAAAACAAAATATATGTTTGAGAAAAATAATATCTTTTGGAAACTAAAAGTGCATTTCACTTATTTATTATTGTATTATATCTCTCTCTTTTTTGTTCTTTTTCCTTTTTTTTAAAAGAACTTTGTTTTCTTTTTTTTCTTTCTTTTTTTTTTTGGTATTGCACAACTTTACGAAATAAAACAATTATTTATATTTTCCTCAAACATGAATAGGTGATGGAATTTGTAAGATATCGATAATACTCCAAATTGGAGTGGGTCAATATGATAAGTTGACAAAGAAAATTTTTTTTTTTTTAATAAAAGGCTCAAAAGGGCTAACTATGGATATTTCACATAAGAGATGGCTAGAAAGGCTCAAACGGGTCAAAGATGACCTTTCCATCATCTTTTAGGGCTCTAGATAATCTTCCATATTTACTAGTTAAATGGACATTTAGATGTAGCAACACACTTTTTTTTAAAGTAATTTTTTTTAGAGGGTTGATTCCAAAGAATATAGAAATCAGATATAAAATAGTAAACTGCTAAGTTATATGAAAAATAGGCAAATAAGGTTACTCTCCAAGAAAAATAATAGGCTCAAAAGCTCACTTGGTATTCATTATGACATGTCAATTCTTTCAAGCAACTCATATTTATCTCTGACATCAACATGTAGAGTAGCAAACATAGTGTAACATCACTCACGATCAAAGATAATACAAATACTAAAATTTGAAAGTCATCATGTCATCCAAAAATAAAAACAAAATCACACTATTTTTTTTGTAAACAACATTCTACCCCCCAACCTTTTCTAAATATGAAAGGAAAATATGCATGCAGAAATGTGAAAATGATGCAGAAAAAATAATTGGAAAAGTTACACTTAAAATGATAGAAAAAGAAAAAATATATGTTTTTTTAACTAAGAAGATGCGTTTCTAGAGGCATTACACTCTATATTCAGCCATCTTCGACTCAAAAATTTGAAAATGCATATTTATAAAGAAGAAGTCAAAAAGATAAAGTTAGAAAGATCACAAATTTTTTTTTTTAACTTCCAAACTAAGAAGATGCGTTTCTAGAGTCACTACACTCCATATTCAGCCATCTTTTACTCAAAAATTTAGCCACGGTTAATCTCTACAACAAAAAATTACTAAAAACTTAACCAACATTTCACAATTATTAACTATCCCCTCCCCCCAACTAGAACGAAACATTGTCCTCAATGTTTTAAAGGAAAGAAGTAGAGTTTAGAAGACATCACCTAGATGGTGCAACACAGAATAAAATATTTATAGGCAGAGAGTTAAATCTAATTTGTACTTTTTACTGCGGCTACTGTTACCATCGTTATTTATACACTCCAACACCACAGTCCTAGGATCTGGCTCTGGTTGATAAGCTTGTAACAGATCAAGTAGCTCATTAGCAGTGTGAGCACAAATAAAAAGCTTTTTCGTTGTGGAGGAATGAAGTAGTTTTTTATTGCATGGTTAAGAAATGCAATAAAACCATCATAAAAGTTGTTGACATTTAACAAATCAATGAGTTTCTGATGAATGTGTAGATGAGCCCAAGATGCTAAAGTGATAAGTGCCTCTAGAGTAACAAGATCTCCCGGTAAGAAAATAAAAGCATTAGCATGATTAAGTATTTCAGTTATTTTTTCTTGCATACCTGAGACAACTAACTCTTCTCCAGTCGGTGAGTCAGACAAACAAATTCTAAAGGTTTTAGGGCTTATGGTATGATGCCTAACACTTGACTTCCTCTAATAAAAGTAGCTTCTGAGACCAATTTTAATAACCCTCGGTTACCTCCTCTATATACCAAGTGTAATTTTCTCCGTATGCTATGCTTCGACAAAGATTTATGGTTGCCTCAACGAACTCTTTATATTTGCCATAATTAAATCCGAGAAAAGCACACAAATGTTCTTGAATTATTTATTGGGAGTAGTTGCCATTGGGATACTTCTCAAAAACAATTTGTGAGTGCAGACGAAAGGAATTATATTTAAAGATCTTAGCGGCGATGGGTAACAGCTGTGAATGAGGTATCATGTCTATGCCAATTAATGCATAAAGCATATGGCTCGAGAGTAAAAAAATGAAACAGTAAAAAGGAAAAGCAAACAATGATAAAATAAAATTATTAATGACAATAATACAAATGGTAAAACAACAGGAAGTAAAAGGATATTTACAGGTAGCTGCGACTGTGGCTCACATCTTCCTCTGGTTTTACGTCCGAAAATGCTTCAACGCCCTCTATATGTCGAGGATAGGCTTCCCATCCAGTTTTCTTATAAACTGGCAAACAGGGTCGTTTATAGTCAGATTCCCGAGACTGTATCGTGCACGCTCTTTCTGGAATGATGGCTATAACTGGAGAATCGCTCCTTGCACATATCCACTGGGATGCGTTTTAAGAGACAAAAGGATATCATCCAATGACTCCTTATTCAAGTCATCCCTAATAAAGTGAATCTTATCTTCTCTGTTATCAGACACTATTCCTAAAGAACATCGTTTTTTATAACATATCGTTCTGGAAAACTTATGACAAGCAACAGAAATTCTCCGAGCTCTTCGCTTTCTTGCGTAATTTTCTTTACCACAACCAGGCATGTATGTAATAAATTTAGGAGGCAACTGACCTGCCAAGCGTACTTTGGCCTCGATTAACCAGCGGATATCAGCAGGTATGTTATTCCTCATGAGCAATTGCATGCATTCGGACTGAACTTTATAGATTGTAAGGAGGGCATTCTGAGGAAGTGAAGGGAATTGATTGTGAAGCTTTGCTAAAATCTCGTTGTTGTCCATTCTTTCATCTTAGAATATCAGTTATTATGGCAAACTGAAGTAACCGACTTAATTGTCACGGAGTATCGTTATCCGCCACTAGACCGGGGTGACAAAATAAAACACACAAACGAAAAATGCAAAAAACACACAAAGAAAACCACAATCATCCTCTTATGGAATTTACCTTAATCTCCAACCGGATGTTGTAGACACTTCTCTCAATAAATCCTCAACGTGGGATATTAACTCTGGTGGTTGTAGCTTCCAAATACGATGTGCTTTACAAAATCATATCTGGCCTCTAAGATAAGATTGGATACGTTGAAGTCGTCTAAGGATGTTCAAGAGGATCTGTCGCATAATTAAAAATGATAAAAGAAAACTTAATGGTTAAACAAACACACTTATGCACAAATAATTTCAATTAACATAAGAATAGTAAGAAGAAAGAAAAAATCAAATCACCGAAAAGACAGAAAAATCTCAATTCAGATGTGGTGGGTCACTCAAATTTATTTTGGTGTCCTCTCCACGTGGTTGGTATTCTAGATATGACTTTAATCTTTGACTATTAACTTTAAACATGACGCCGTTCTTTGGGTCCTTAATTTCAATTGTCCCATGTGAAAAAACTGTACAAATAAAAAAGGGGCTAGACCATCGAGAACGCAACTTACTTAGGAATAGGTGCAAACGAGAATTGAATAAAAACACTTTCTGACCTGGAGTGAAAGATTTTCTCATAATCTACTTATCATGAAAGACTTTTATTCGCTGCTTGTAAACCTTAGCAATTTCGTGTGCATCGTTGTAAATTTCTTCAAGTTCTGCCAGCTGTAATCGTCTTTCTAAGCCAGCTTGCTGCATGTCAAAATTGAATTTCTTGATGGCCCAGTACGCACGATGCTCGAGTTTCACAAGTAGGTGGCAAGCTTTTCCATACACTAGCCTGTAGGGTGACATCCTAATTGAGGTTTTGAAAGCCGTTCTATATGCCCATAATGCATCATCGAGTCTTAATGACTAATCTTTTCTGTCTGGCCTCACCGGTTTTTCTAATATGTGCTTTATTTCTCGATTGGAGATCTTAACTTGGCCATTGATTTACGGATGATACAGGGCATCACTTTATGAGTGATTGAGTACTTTTTCAAAAGTGTTTTGAATGATTTGTTGCAAAAATGGGTACCACCATCATTGATTATTGCTCGAGGGAATCCAAAGTGTGAAACAATGTTAGTTTTCAAAAACCCTATCACAACTTTATGATCATTGGTTCTGCATGGAATTACCTCTACCCATTTCGATACATATTCAACAGCAACAAATATGTATTGATGGCCAAAAAAGTGGGAAAGGGTCCCATGAAATCGATACCCCATAATCAAAAATCTCAACCACTAAAATTTGATTTAGTGACATCATGTTCCTTCGTGTAATGCTCCCCATTCGTTGACACCTATTATATGAAGAGTAAAAGGTGTAAGCATCTCGAAATATAGTTGGCCAATAAAAAACACATTGTAGAACTTTTGTTGCTGTTTTCTTGGCGTTGAAATGGCCTTCGCAAGCTTGTTCATAGTAGAACGAAAGGATGTTCTGAAATTCATTTTCTGGGACACATCGTCTAATAATTTGATCTGCACAATACTTGAACAGATAAGAGTCATTGTCAAGGCCATCATAACGTTACGAAAAGGGAGATGCCAGCAAAAAATTTGTTGAGTGTTAGAAAGTGTATATTTATAAAGAAGAAAATCATCATTTTGTACTTCAAGTTTGACTAACATTCCCACTTTTATGTATTTAAGTTTCTTGTGATTTAATTATGTGTGTTTTATTTTAATTAAGTATTTTATATATTTTAGGGGCATCGTAGTTATTTCATAATGAACAAGAAACCAAACGGTAAAACAGACATCACTTTTGAACTCAAGACAGTCGAAAACCTTAGGAGAAGCATAAAAGGAAAAATATCACTGTTCACATGTACAGTACTATTTATATGTACGGTACTATCCATATTACTATTTATAACACTGTTCACACATACGGAACAATGACGTCGCATTGACCGATGAAGTGGCATTGACTGATAAGGTTTCACGATTCTATTAGACAAAATCTTATGCACTGTTGAGCGGTGACGTGGCAGCATATTAATGGACCAAAAATTGCACGTACGGTACATACATATACACAAGATTATTTTCAACCAAACCGCGTCACTGTTCAAGCCAGTTGACTGTTTAAACCGCGTGGTCAAACCATGTCACTGTACAAACCGCGTACTGCTGACTGATGACGTGGCACAATTATGAGCCTCCACACTGTTTTTAATTCGATAGCCATTATTTACTCAATGTATCTATATAAAGTGGGTCTCTCCCCCCTAATTTGATGCCCCTGAATCCATTTTTAGGCTTCATTTTCTGTAATTCTTTTTTCATCTTGTATTTTCTACGTATTTTAATAAATTTTCATTTTACCCCTAATTCAATTATGAGTAACTAATTTTCTTTCAAGCTTGGGTTGAAGGGGAAGTCTCAACATGTTCCATGGGCTTTATTTGGTAAATTTATTTTCTCTTTCCCTCTAATTTTTGTTGATGTTTTGACTTTTCATCGACAAATAATAATAATCATGTCTAGATACTGCCCTGGTTTCACCGACTCCCTAATATAAGGTTATTATTATTTGGCACGATAAGCCCTTAGCACCATATAGATTAGAGTATGGTTCATGAGATGTGGATTCGCCCCTCATAATTTAATTGGTACTAATAAGGAATATTTAGCCCATTGTGCATGTTGATGCGGATCCAGATACCCAAGCATTTCAATTATAATAGTTTTCACTTTAATTTAATTCCGTCATTCCCATTTAAATTCTAGGATAATTTAAATCACTTCCACCATAAATCTAACCAACTACCCACTTCAAAAAATTAATTCTACGCATAATTAAAATTCACCTCTTGGTAGGATCGACACTGTCAAAGATTGATCTATTCTACAATAGATTAGTGCGCTTGTGAGTTCAATAAAATAAGCACAACAAGTTTTTAGCGCCGTTGCCAGGGAGGTAAGTTATTTTAATTTGTGGAATTGAATTTTTGTAAAAAAATTCTTTTAGTTAATTTTATTGTAATTTTGTTATTAAAAAAAAGAAAAAAGTGAATCTGCATTTTAAAATTAGAATTTCATTTCTTTTTCTCTTCTTTAAATTTCAACAATTTAATTTTCAAGTTATTTTTCTTTATAAATTTTCATTTATCTTGTTAATTTATTTTTATTTTATTTCACATATTTGTTTTGTGTGTTTTCATAGTAAGATTGTTACTGATGTAACAAGGTTAGTATCGTAATTTCTCTTTTTCTTTATTTTTATTAAGTTTTGATTTCATTTTTTTGTATTCTTTGCATGCATGGTCGAAGGTCATTATTACCCAATCTTGAGCCTATAGACCTTGCACTCGAAAAACACTTCGCACACACAAACACATTATCTTTAAAAGATGGAGCTCGTTCATGGTTCAATACATTGCCTTCTAATAGCATTACAACATGGGAACAAATGGTAACAAAATTTTTGAATAAATACTTCCCAAAGTCATAAAACCAATGTTATTCACAGGAAATTTCAGAGTTCACCCACTTTGAAGACGAACAGTTTTTCAAGCAAGGAGCGATTCAATGGGCTACTTTTGAAGGGTCCACATCATGGGTACGAGAAATGGCACCAATGCCAATACTTTTTGGAGAGATTATTGCCACAAGTGCAAGAACGGCTAATGGAAACAAGTGGAGGAGAGCTAATGTAAAAAAGTGCATCAGAGATTTCAGATTTCGTTTAGCGACAAGCGGATAATTCCCGACAACGGAGTCAATCACTTAAGAATACTAAAAAAATTAATGGAGTGAATGAGGTTCACATTGGAGAGTCTAGTTCGGGAATCAAAGAAGTCAAAGAGATGGTTGAAGGCCTTTCTCGACAAATAGCATCGTTGACGACTGCTAAATCAACAGAGCCACATGACCATGACTCATACCCAGATCAAGCCAATGCCATCGCTGTAATGAGAAAACTATCAAATTACAACCCATACTCCAACACATATAACCCTGGATGGAAAGATCACCCCAATTTTTCATGGTCTCAATGATTCCAACAGAATGGACCAACAGCTCCAGCTCCATCAATGCAACCAATTCCTCAAGTTCCTCAAGCCTCTCAGCCCCCATTTAGACTATACAATCAGAATTAGAACTACTCTCAACCCAGACCATGGGAAGATGCATTCCAGAATGTCAATAATGTTACTGACTCCATGATCAAGCAACCAAACCGCACCATTGATGAACTACGAAATGAAATGAGAGCAGGCTTCAACTCACAATCCTAATCAGTTTCAAACCTCGAGAAGATGGTGGGACAACTTGCCTTTTCAGTGTAAACTTTGGCAATGACTATTGAGAAAGGCAAGTTTCTAAGTCAACCAGTGCCTAATTCTAAAGGAGTGCATGAAATAAGTACCAGCTCACCAGAGCAGCATAGAGAGGTCAAAGCAGTCATGACCTTACGAAAAGGAAAAGAAGTCGACAATAAAGTAGAGATGCCAGCAACAAAAGAAAATCAAATTATACCTGTGAATGTTGAAGACTCACCATCAGAAGAGAAAGAAGAAACCAACCCACGAGAATACGTTCCTAAAGCTCCTTTTCCTCAGAGGTTAGGTAAAGGAAAGAAGGGAAAATCCATAGGTAAGATTCTTGAAATCTTCAAACAGGTAAGTGTTAACATCCCTTTACTTGATACTATAAAACAAGTGCCATCTTATACCAAGTTTCTTGAAGACTTTTGTACTAAAAAGAGAAACATTCATATTCAAAAGAAGGCAATTTTAACAGAAAACGTTAGTTCTATACTCCAACACAAAATTCCTCTAAAATGTAAAAACCTAGGCTCCCCCACTATCTCATGTAGGATAGGGAACCACACTATTGAGAATGCTTTGTTGGATTTAAAAGTTAGTGTAAATCTGTTGCCTTACTCTATAT
>JASUUI010000024.1:80000-82887 GCA_030444775.1 Atalantia buxifolia | reverse complement strand
GGCGTTAAACTCTTAGGATCGACTAACCCATTTAACCCGATTCCCTTTGCAAGTTCCCCGTCTCTTAGTTCCCATGGAACCTTTCCCTCTTCGACCTTCCAAAGTTCTCATTTGAATATTTGCTACTACCACCAAGATCTGCACGACCGGCCGCTCCGCCCGGGCTCGCGCCCGGGTTTTGCGGCGACCGCCGCCCCTCCTGCTCGGGGCCTGGCACTTGCCGACGGCCGGGAGTATAGGTCGCGCTTCAGCGCCATCCATTTCGGGGCTAGTTGATTCGGCAGGTGAGTTGTTACACACTCCCATGCGGATTTCGACTCGATTCCGTGGCGCGGCTCAGCGGCAGCGCCGCGCGTCTACTTTAAAGTTTGAGAATAGGTCGAGGGCGTTCTTGCCCCGATGCCTCTAATCATTGGCTTTACCCGATAGAACTTCGTTTAGGGCTCCGGCTATCTGAGGGAAACCGGAGGAACCAGCTACTAGGCAGTTCGATTAGTCTTTCGCCCCTATACCCAAGTCAGACGAGCGATTTGCACGTCGAGTATCGCTGCGGGCCTCCACGAGTTTCCTCGGCCGCCCCGCTCGAGGCATAGTTCACCATCTTTCGGGTCCCGACAGTGTGCTCACACTCGAACCCTTCTCGAGAAGATCAAGGTCGGTCGGTGCACCCGCGAGGATCCCGCCAATCAGCTTCCTTGCGCCTTACGGGTTTACTGGCCCGTTGACTCGCACATGTCAGACTCCTTGGTCCGTGTTTCAAGAGCGGGCCGAATGAAACCCGAGGCCGATGCTGGAGCGCGCAGGTCTGTGGCACGCCGGAGGCGCGCGCTGCCCAGCCACGATCGCGGCGACGACGTCTCTCAGGCTTATCAAAGGCCCGGGCTTGGGCCGCCGCCGATCCGCATCGGTCCGCGCCCGAGCCGATCGGGGACCGGCTCTCGCCGTTCCGCATCCGACCGGGCGCATCGCCGGCCCCGTCCGCTTCCCTCCCGACAATTTCAAGCACTCTTTGACTCTCTTTTCAAAGTCCTTTTCATCTTTCCTCGCGGTACTTGTTTGCTATCGGTCTCTCGCCCGTATTTAGCCTTGGACGGAATTTACCGCCCGATTTGGGCTCCGGGCGCGGCGGGGGCTCTCACCCTCTCCGGCGCCCCTTTCCAGGGGACTTGGGCCGGTCCGCCGCTGAGGACGCTTCTCAGACTTCTGATTCGGACCAGCCGGGCGCCCGATTTTTCAAGCTGGGCTCTTCCCGGTTCGCTCGCCGTTACTAGGGGAATCTGGTAAGTTTCTTTTCCTCCGCTTATTGATATGCTTAAACTCCACGGGATTCTGCAATTCACACAAGTATCGCATTTCGCTCGTTCTTCATCGATCGCAGAGCGAGATATCCGCTGTGCGAGTCGTTTTGGATACATGAAAGGCGCGCGCCGCGCGCACGTCTCCCGGGGCCACGGAGCGTGCTCTCTCGTTAGATTTCCTTGGCGCGAGCCGCACCCGGGGTTCGTTGTTTCGCCAGCGGGAGCGGGATTTTAGTCCTCTCCCACGGCGAGCGGGGAGAAGGGAGGAGCGCCGCTGCGGACGCATCCTCCCCGCTGCCAGTGATCTCAACTAGTTCGCTGGTCGCTCTGCTGGGCAGGTTTCGACACGATCCTTCCGCAGGTTCACCTCCACGAAACCTTGTTACGACTTCTCCTTCTCTAAATGATAAGGTTCAGTGGACACACTAGGAATTCCTCGTTGAGACCCAATGATTGCAATGATCTATCCCACAAATCACGATGAAATTTCAAAAGATTGCAGGGCCTGTCGGCGAGGCTATAGACTCGTTGAATACATCGGTGTAGCGCGCGTGCGACCCCGAGAACATCTAAGGGCATCACAGACCTGTTATTGCCTCAAACACTTGGCACTGACGGCGTAGTCCACCTCCAAGAAGCTGGCCAGGAGGGATACCTCATGTAAGTAGTTGCTTGAGGTGAGGTCTCGTTCGTTAACGGAATTAACCAGGCAGATCGCTCCACCAACTAAGAGCGTATGCACCACCACCCATAGAATCCAAGAAGGGCTCTCGGTCTGTCAATCCGCACTATGTCTGGACACAGTAAGTTTCCCGTGTTAGTCGAATTAAGCCCATGGAGCTCACGCGCTCTAGTGGTGCCACTTAGTCAGTCGGCTAAGTTTCAGCCTTGCGACCATACTCCCCCCGGAACCCAAAGACTTTGATTTCTCATAAGGTGCCAGCGAGTCTAAAGTAACATCCGGTCCACTAAGTCCAAGCATCGTTTATGGTTTGAGACTAGGAGCGGTATCGATCGTCTTCGAGCCCCGACTTTCGTTCTTGATTAATGAAAACATCCTTGGCAAATGCTTTCGCAGTAAAGTTGATAGGGCAGAAATTTGAATGATGCGTCGCCCTCTCCCGACACGGTGGCCTTGCGATCCGTCGAGTTATCATGAATCATCAGAGCAACGGGCAGAGCCCGCGTCGACCTTTTATCTAATAAATGCATCCCTTCCAGAAGTCGGGGTTTGGTGCACGTATTAGCTCTAGAATTACTACGGTTATCCGAGTAGCAGATACCATCAAACAAACTATAACTGATTTAATGAGCCATTCGCAGTTTCACAGTCTGAATTAGTTCATACTTACACATGCATGGCTTAATCTTTGAGACAAGCATATGACTACTGGCAGGATCAACCAGGTAACATTCCTTCTCGACGCCGGCGCCCGCATGACCTGTCCCTCTCGGGGCCCCATTCGGGGCCTCGGTCGGTTGGCCAAGACGGGCGCGGCGGGCGTTCGCGTCAAGGGACGATGCGTGTAGCTTGGACGGATCAAGGCCGAGACCTCACGTCCACGCGCAGCATTCCACGTCCGAGAGCA
>JASUUI010000024.1:65000-70000 GCA_030444775.1 Atalantia buxifolia | reverse complement strand
AGCCACATATGCTTCAACAGTTTTGCGGCTGAGAGCATCCGCAACTTGATTCTGCCTTCCCGGTCTATGTACCCACACAAAGTCATATTCGGCAAGGAACTCTTGCCATCTTGCTTGTTTCGGTGATAGTTTCTTCTGCGTCTTGAAATAAGTATTAGCAACATTATCCGTAACAACAGAAAAAACCGTACCTAGCAAGTAGTGCCTCCAAGTGCTTAGGCAATGTATCACTGCCGTCATCTCCTTCTCATGTGCGGAGTACCGTTGTTCTGCATCTTTCAGCTTTCGGCTTTCAAAAGCTACCGGGTGGCCATTTTGAACGAGCACGCCACCAATGGCCCTATCCGATGCATCCGTGTGCACCTCAAATGGCAAGCTAAAGTCAGGTAGCTTGAGCACCGGCTCCGAAGCTACTGCTTGCTTGAGTTTCTCGAATGCTTGCTGGCACGCTTCCGTCCATTCCCACCTCCGATCTTTCTTCAACAAGTCCGTGAGTACGCTAACCCGTTTTGAGTACTCCTTGATGAACTTGCGGTAGTAGTTTGCTAGCCCAAGAAACGACCGAAGTTCCGCCACCTTCGTAGGTGCAGGCCAATCAAGAATGGTCTTGACCTTCCTCTCATCCATGCAAATTCTGCCTTGGCTTACCCGATGCCCCAAGAATGTTATCTCCTTGCGACAAAATTCACATTTTTCTTTCTTGACAAAGAGTTTGTGTTCCCGTAACCGAGAGAACACTAGCCTAAGGTGATCTAAGTGATCCACCAAAGACTCACTGTACACAACTATATCATCGAGGTATACAACAACAAAAAGGTCTAAGTAATCATACAATACATCGTTCATTAAATTACAAAATGTTGCGGGTGCATTGGTGAGTCCGAAAGGCATCACCAAGAACTCGTATGACCCATACCGAGTTACGCAAGCTGTTTTAGCTTCGTCACCTTCCGCAATCCGTACTTGCCAATACCCCGATCTCAAGTCTAACTTAGTGAAATAAGATGCTCTACCCAATCTATCAAACAAATCCGAAATGTTGGGGACAGGGTATTTGTTTTTGATAGTTACCTTGTTTAAGGCGCGGTAGTCCACACACATCCGCATTGAGCCATCTTGCTTCCTTTGAAATAGAATCGGTGCGCCATAAGGTGCTTTAGATGGTTGTATGAATCCCGCATCCAGCAACTCATCCAATTGTTTCCGAAGTTCCAGCAACTCCGAAGGCGACATCCGATATGGAGCCTGCGCCGGTGGTCTTGCGCCAGGCTCTAGATCAATCCGATGATCTACAGCACGTTTCGGTGGTAAGGCTCGAGGGAGCTCCGGCGGCATGACATCCGCAAACTCTTCCAACACTTGGGCGTACTCATCAGGCACCTCCACAACCTGATCAGGTTTTATCTCCAACAACGCAGCCAAGTAAGAGTTCTCCTTCCGTTTCAAGCCTTTTTCAAATTGTCCCGCAGATTGGAGTGATGGTTCCGATCTGCCATGAACCATAAAATTGCACGGCACAATACATGGCGTCTCCGTTCCCATGATTAAAATGCTTTTCCGGTAAGGCATTAATTGTACCATTGCAGCTAAAAAGAATTCCATACCAAGGATTAAATCAAAATCATCAAGAGGCATGACAGTAAACTTTACCGTTTGCTGCCAAGTTCCGACCCGCAATGAAGTTTGCACAGCCCCTTGAACACCCACACTAGCCGAATTCACAGCCTTCACCTTGCTGCTTAAGGCCGTTACTTTCAAACCCAAACGTGCCACTTCGTGGGACGCAAGAAAGTTAGCCGTAGCTCCCGTGTCAAGCATAGCACGCACTTCCCTTCCATCCACCAAAACAGTCGTGACCATCAACCCTTGATTAAAGTCATTACACACGACCTCTTCCCTCAAAGTATTCATCAACTGTAAAGGATTCATACGAGAAGTACTTGCCTCATTATTTGAAGGTTCTGCCTCCATTTTCTTGACCATAGCGTTCAGCTGTGTTCGCTTTGGGCAATCCCTCGCCCGATGTGGTCCGTCACATATGAAGCATCCCGAGCTTTTCTTCTCATTTCCATCTTTTTGTTTGGCTTTCTCAAAGTTCCCTTTCTTCCCGCCATCACGCTTAGAAGGGCCAGCTTTCTTTGAGTCCTTATTTTTTTTAGATTCGGAGGGAGAAGAACTCGCAAACCTAAAATCAACCAAACCTTCCGCAACAGCAATCGCCATCGGCAAGTCACGCACAACCTGCCTTCTCAATTCGGTTTGCGCCCATGGCTGCAAGCCACTCATGAAGTTGAAAAGCTTGTCTTCATCGGACATGTTCTTGACATCAAGCATCAAAGAACTAAATTCCTTCACATAATCCCTGATGGATCCGGTTTGTTTGAGCTTCTTCAAGCCCTCTCTCGCTATCCAGCTTGCATTTCCCGGCAAGAATTGACCCTTCAACTCTCGCTTCAGTGAATCCCATGTCTCGATAGTCGGTCGGTTGGCTTCAGCATCCTCTTGGAGCCTGCTGCGCCACCAAAGCTTTGCATCCCCCTCAAGATACATGCTTGTAATTGAAACTCGCTCCGCTTCGGGTACTCGAGCAGCCTTGAAGTACTGCTCCATATCCCACAGAAAATTCTCTAGCTCCTTGGCACTCCGCGTGCCCCCAAATGGTTTCGGCCCGAACCTTTATTTTCGAAGGCCCTCCCTCCGAATGTGTAGGAGTTGTGCTCACCGCGCGCTTTAGCAAACTCAACTCGCTTTCAAGGTTGGCAACGCTGCCCTTTAGCTCCCCCACCAAAGCAGCAACATCTTCCATTACCGAACCCAGCTTTTCGGCTACATCCTTAGTCAACCCATCAAAAGCCAACTTAAGATTAGCTAAATCAATAGAGATTACCTCTGTTTTGACAGCCAAAGATTCCTCTCCGGTCTGTACTTCCCCGACAGCAGCTTCAATCCGACTCATTCTATCCTTCATGGAGTCTCCCGCCATGTTGTTGAATCGAGGCTCTGATACCAAACTGTCACAAGGCTATTTTCTTTGATGCGGCAAGCCCGTGATGGCGCTAAGTTTTCCGCTTAGCCAGCCACTCGACAATTCGCAACGGAGGCTATGTGTGCGAAACACACCCCAAGATTTTCAACGATACAACAAACACCAACACACTCACAAGGCACAAGAGATTTACGGAAACACTGCTTCCAACCTTTTCTTATTAATCACAAGAACAAGGAACTACAATAGCTCAAGCAAGAGTGCTAGGAGATCACCACTCACTGATTACAAAACTTGGCTCCCCTAAGCTCTCCCTCCCAATGCTATATAGCATTTGTGAGTGACAACCCCACTCACTAGGATATGAATAGTCTAATCCCACACTATTCATTGTCTCCCACCCACACATAAACAATTAAGCCCACTACCCTAGTGCTTTGCCCATACACTATTGTTTAGGATACTTTGAATAGTGGCGGACCATCCCCACTTAGACAAGCTCCTTAATTTGAGTAGTGTCCATGTAGTGGCGGGCCACCGCCACCAAGAATTGCTCCAACAATCCCCTTGGCTTGATTGCTTGTGCGTGGCGCATATCGTGCGCGTATGCTCCTCGCGCTTGTCCGCTATCCGTTAGCGTCTTAATGCTGCCTGCGTATGCGCGCTCACCGCATTCGGCGCTGCCCCCTCGAGCACCAGCGCAGCATTTCGCGTGCTGCCATGACTGATTGCGCCACGCCATCAAAATTCCGTTTTGTTGGTAGGCAACACAGGATACCAACCGAACCCTCAAGGCAACAGCTGCGCTTGGGGAAAGACTGAAGCGGACGGCCTTCCAGCAGTTCGGTGCACGAGCACAGAGCCTGCCGACTGACGCCATCCCCCGACGAACATCCCAACAGCGAAGGACCGAGGCCAAGCAGCAAGGCCAAGGCCACCAAAGGCCTCGACACCCACCACCCGACCTAGGCACCTCTCATCTAGTTCCCCCCTAAAGAGGTCTTAGAACAATTTTTGACATAGCAGCAACAGACACCCCCAGTTCTTGAGCTGACCCCCACCCCCAAAAAAAAAAAAAAAAAAAATTTATTGAATTATGGTCTGATTTTTTGCACCATGGTAGAGGATAGTGCGAAGTATTTTTCAAGAGAAACAGAAAAAAATTTCGAGTTCGAACCTCCTTTGTGCGAGAAATGACCAGCGGAAGCGCGCCAGCGCGCGGCGCGAGCAGCACCCTCGCGCACGCTGGCTGGCGCGCGGGCAGGCCCACGCCAGTTCCCGCACACTAGCCTCCGTTGGTGCGGGACATGGCGCGGCGAGGCCCAGGAAACTCGACGAAGCTTGCGCGAGGCATCCGGGCCACGCCAGCGCGCGAGGCTGCCCATGGTCGAGCGAGCCAGGCCGACAGCGTCACGCGGCAAGCCAAGCAACAGCGGGCGCGCGAGGCCGCCCATGCTAGCGCGCAAGGCCGCGCACGCTCGCGCGCAAGGTTTGCCCACCTTCGCGCGCGAGGCAGCGCCCCCCCCCCCGCGCGAGGCCGCCCACTCTCGCGCGCAAGGCAGCGCCCGCCCGCGCGCCATGCCGCCCACGCTCGCTGGCAAAGCAGTGCCCGCTCGCTCGCGAGGCAGCGCACGCTCGCGCGCCAGGTTTTCCCGCCTTCGCGCGCGAGGCCGCAGGCGCTAGCGCGCAAGGCCGCGACCGCTCGCGCGCGATGCCGCCCATGCTAGCGCGCACGCCCGCGCGCGCAAGGATTGGCCACCTTCGCGCGCGAGGCAAAGCCCACTCTCGCGCAAGGTTTGCCCCCCTTCGCGCGCGAGGCAGCGCCCACTCTCGCGCGAGGCCGCCCACTCTGGTGCGCAAGGCAGCGCCCGCTGGCAAAGCAGGTTTTCCCGCCTTTGCGCGCGAGGCCGCAGGCGCTAGCGCGCAAGGCCGCGACCGCTCGCGCGCACGCCCGCGCGCAAGGTTTGGCCCCCTTCGCGCGCGAGGCAGCGCCCACTCTCGCGCGAGGCCGCCC
>JASUUI010000024.1:40000-47500 GCA_030444775.1 Atalantia buxifolia | reverse complement strand
CTCGTCGGCAAAGAGTCCAAGTACGCCTTAACCTCCCGCTCGAACTGCCATAATGACACTTCCTTCTCCCAGCTAGCATCCGCTTCGCTGCCTCCCTTCCATTGAACCAGATATTCCGTTCTCCGATTCTTCTTGCTCTGCCCCATGGTTTTGTGATCAAGGATTTTCTCTACTTCCTTGTCATATTGCTTCCGAATTACCGGTGGAGCACGCTTGGTTTGTTGGCGTCCCACATCAGCCAAGTCTTCGTTAAAGGGTTTAAGGAAACTCACATGGAATGTAGGATGGATCTTCAATCTCTCGGGTAGTCGTAACCGATACGCCACCTGACCCACCCTCTTTACCACCTCAAATGGTCCGTCATACCTCGGCACCAGCCCCGATGTACCGTTTTGCTACTGATTTTCTTCCAAATCTGGGGCGTTAGCTTCAGCAACACCTTGTCACCCACATTGAACTCCAGCGGCCTTCTTCCAGCATCCGCATACTTCTTCATTCGCCGCGATGCCTTCGCCAAGCTATCAATGGCCCTCTCGATCATTTCTTGCTTGTCTCGCGCGAATCGGTAAGCTGCAGGGCATTTCCCGCCTGTATGCTGCTTCACCACTTCGTGAGGAGTCAATGGTTGCTGCCCCATAACCAACTCTGCCGGGCTTATCCCCGTTGCCGAAGAGCGATGGATGTTGTAGCAAAATTGGGCTACATCCAGCAAGTCCACCCAATTCTTTTGGCTTGCTGTCACATAATGCCGTAAGTACTCTTCTAGCAATGCATTCATCCTCTCCGTTTGTCCGTCCGTTTGAGGATGATTGGCAGTAGAAAACTTCAATTCCGTCCCCATCAAATTGAAGAGCACTGTCCAAAACCTTCCGGTGAACCGAGTATCCCGGTCACTAATGATGTCCTCCGGAACACCAAAATACTTCACCACATACTTGAAAAACAGCTCCGCTGCCTTGTCCGCCGGGCAAGCATGAGGTGCGGGCACAAATATTGCATATTTTGAAAACCGATCAACTACAACAAGTATCGATTTCTGCCCATCCGATTTAGCCATTCCCGAAATGAAATCCATTGAGACAGATTGCCATGGTCTCTCCGGATTTGGCAATGGTTGTAGAAGTCCCGCTGGCTTCCTCTTCTCCGACTTGTCTAGTTGACACACTAGGCAAGTTTTGACGTATAACCGCACGTCATCCTCCATTTTAGGCCAGTAATATGAACGTTCCAGCAACGCCATCATCCTTTCCACCCCTGGATGTCCAGCCCATTGAGAATCATGTGTATCCCGCAACAAAATTCTCCGCAAGTCCCCTCCCGAAGGAACATATAATTTTCCACCTCGTGCATAAATTAGGTCCTCATCAACCCAATATCTCCGCACCAAGCCCTGCTTGATCTTCTCACGGAGTTGGCAGTAGCTTGTATCCGTTTCCGCTTGCTGCCGCACTTTGTCAAGAAAATCCGTTACCACTGTTGTCAACGCAGCCACATATGCTTCAACAGTTTTGCGGCTGAGAGCATCCGCAACTTGATTCTGCCTTCCCGGTCTATGTACCCACACAAAGTCATATTCGGCAAGGAACTCTTGCCATCTTGCTTGTTTTGGTGATAGTTTCTTCTGCGTCTTGAAATAAGTATTAGCAACATTATCCGTAACAACAGAAAAAACCGTACCTAGCAAGTAGTGCCTCAAAGTGCTTAGGCAATGTATCACTGCCGTCATCTCCTTCTCATGTGCGGAGTACCGTTGTTCTGCATCTTTCAGCTTTCGGCTTTCAAAAGCTACCAGGTGGCCATTTTGAACGAGCACGCCACCAATGGCCCTATCCGATGCATCCGTGTGCACCTCAAATGGCAAGCTAAAGTCAGGTAGTTTGAGCACCGGCTCCGAAGCTACGGCTTGCTTGAGTTTCTCGAATGCTTGCTGGCACGCTTCCGTCCATTCCCACCTCCGATCTTTCTTCAACAAGTCCGTGAGTACACTAACCCGTTTTGAGTACTCCTTGATGAACTTGCGGTAGTAGTTTGCTAGCCCAAGAAACGACCGAAGTTCCGCCACCTTCGTAGGTGCAGGCCAATCAAGAATGGTCTTGACCTTCCTCTCATCCATGCAAATTCTGCCTTGGCTTACCCGATGCCCCAAGAATGTTATCTCCTTGCGACAAAATTCACATTTTTTTTCTTGACAAAGAGTTTGTGTTCCCGTAACCGAGAGAACACTAGCCTAAGGTGATCTAAGTGATCCACCAAAGACTCACTGTACACAACTATATCATCGAGGTATACAACAACAAAACGGTCTAAGTAATCATACAATACATCATTCATTAAATTACAAAATGTTGCGGGTGCATTGGTGAGCCCGAAAGGCATCACCAAGAACTCGTATGACCCATACCGAGTTACGCAAGCTGTTTTAGCTTCGTCACCTTCCGCAATCCGTACTTGCCAATACCCCGATCTCAAGTCTAACTTAGTGAAATAAGATGCTCTACCCAATCTATCAAACAAATCCGAAATGTTGGGGACAGGGTATTTGTTTTTGATAGTTACCTTGTTTAAGGCGCGGTAGTCCACACACATCCGCATTGAGCCATCTTGCTTCCTTTGAAATAGAATCGGTGCGCCATAAGGCTTTAGATGGTTGTATGAATCCCGCATCCAGCAACTCATCCAATTGTTTCCGAAGTTCCAGCAACTCCGAAGGCGACATCCGATATGGAGCCTGCGCCGGTGGTCTTGCGCCAGGCTCTAGATCAATCCGATGATCTACAGCACGTTTCGGTGGTAAGGCTCGAGGGAGCTCCGGCGGCATGACATCCGCAAACTCTTCCAACACTTGGGCGTACTCATCAGGCACCTCCACAACCTGATCAGGTTTTATCTCCAACAACGCAGCCAAGTAAGAGTTCTCCTTCCGTTTCAAGCCTTTTTCAAATTGTCCCGCAGATTGGAGTGATGGTTCCGATCTGCCATGAACCATAAAATTGCACGGCACAATACATGGCGTCTCCGTTCCCATGATTAAAATGCTTTTCCGGTAAGGCATTAATTGTACCATTGCAGCCAAAAAGAATTCCATACCAAGGATTAAATCAAAATCATCAAGAGGCATGACAGTAAACTTTACCGTTTTCTGCCAAGTTCCGACCATAAAGAAGTTTGCACAGCCCCTTGAACACCCACACTAGCCGAATTCACAGCCTTCACCTTGCTGCCTACAGCCGTTACTTTCAAACCCAAACGCGCCACTTCGTGGGACGCAAGAAAGTTAGCCGTAGCTCCCGTGTCAAGCATAGCACGCACTTCCCTCCCATCCACCAAAACAGTCGTGACCATCAACCCTTGATTGAAGTCATTACACACGACCTCTTCCCTCAAAGTATTCATCAACTGTAAAGGATTCATACGAGAAGTACTTGCCTCATTATTTGAAGGTTCCGCCTCCATTTTCTTGACCATAGCGTTCAGCTGTGTTCGCTTTGGGCAATCCCTCGCCCGATGTGGTCCGTCACATATGAAGCATCCCGAGCTTTTCTTCTCATTTCCATCTTTTTGTTTGGCTTTCTCAAAGTTCCCTTTCTTCCCGCCATCACGCTTAGAAGGGCCAGCTTTCTTTGAGTCTTTATTCTTTTTAGGTTCGGAGGGAGAAGAACTCGCAAACCTAAAATCAACCAAACCTTCCGCAACAGCAATCGCCATCGGCAAGTCACGCACAACCTGCCTTCTCAATTCGGTTTGCGCCCATGGTTGCAAACCACTCATGAAGTTGAAAAGCTTGTCTTCATCGGACATGTTCTTGATATCAAGCATCAAAGAACTAAATTCCTTCACATAATCCCTGATGGATCCGGTTTGTTTGAGCTTCTTCAAGCCCTCTCTCGCTATCCAGCTTGCATTTCCCGGCAAGAATTGACCCTTCAACTCTCGCTTCAGTGAATCCCATGTCTCGATAGTCGGTCGGTTGGCTTCAGCATCCTCTTGGAGCCTGCTGCGCCACCAAAGCTTTGCATCCCCCTCAAGATACATGCTTGTAATTGAAACTCGCTCCGCTTGGGTACTCGAGCAGCCTTGAAGTACTGCTCCATATCCCACAGAAAGTTCTCTAGCTCCTTGGCACTCCGCGTGCCCCCAAATGGTTTCGGCTCCGGAACCTTTATTTTCGAAGGCCCTCCCTCCGAATGTGTAGGAGTTGTGCTCACCGCGCGCTTTAGCAAACCCAACTCGCTTTCAAGGTTGGTAACGCTGCCCTTTAGCTCCCCCGCCAAAGCAGCAACATCTTCCATCACCGAACCCAGCTTTTCGGCTACATCCTTAGTTAACCCATCAAAAGCCAACTTAAGATTAGCTAAATCAATAGAGATTACCTCTGTTTTGACAGCCAAAGATTCCTCTCCGGTCTGTACTTCCCCGACAGCAGCTTCAATCCGACTCATTCTATCCTTCATGGAGTCTCCCGCCATGTTGTTGAATCGAGGCTCTGATACCAAACTGTCACAAGGCTATTTTCTTTGATGCGGCAAGCCCGTGATGGCGCTAAGTTTTCCGCTTAGCCAGCCACTCGACAATTCGCAACGGAGGCTATGTGTGCGAAACACACCCCAAGATTTTCAACGATACAACAAACACCAACACACTCACAAGGCACAAGAGATTTACGGAAACACCGGCTTCCAACCTTTTCTTATTAATCACAAGAACAAGGAACTACAATAGCTCAAGCAAGAGTGCTAGGAGATCACCACTCACTGATTACAAAACTTGGCTCCCTAAGCTCTCCCTCCCAATGCTATATATAGCATTTGTGAGTGACAACCCCACTCACTAGGATATGAATAGTCTAATCCCACACTATTCATTGTCTCCCACCCACACATAAACAATTAAGCCCACTACCCTAGTGCTTTGCCCATACACTATTGTTTAGGATACTTTGAATAGTGGCGGACCATCCCCACTTAGACAAGCTCCTTAATTTGGGTAGTGCCCATGTAGTGGCGGGCCGCCGCCACCAAGAATTGCTCCAACAATCCCCTTGGCTTGATTGCTTGTGCGTGGCGCATATCGTGTGCGTATGCGCTCCCTCGCGCGCTTGTCCGCTATCCGTTAGCGTGCGCGTGCATGCTGCCTTGCGCGCTTATGTGCGCGCTCACCCGCTGCCCACCAGCGTGCGCATGACTTGCGCGCATTCGCGTGCGCGCTCTGCCCTCGGAGCACTTGTGCGCTGCCTCGCACATTTCTCGCGTGCTGCCCATCAGCCCGCTGATTGCTGCCACGCCCCAGCCCGCGTGCAGACTTGCCTTGTTTTTCCCGCACATCCGCTGCCCATTATGCTTGGCACAAGGCTGCCAGCCAAGCATTAGCGTGCCTCGAGCTTTAAGGCTGTAACAGTAGGCCTCTATCCTACCATCGAAAGTTGATAGGGCAGAAATTTGAATGATGCGTCGCCGGCACGGTGGCCTTGCGATCCGTCGAGTTATCATGAATCATCAGAGCAACGGGCAGAGCCCGCGTCGACCTTTTATCTAATAAATGCATCCCTTCCAGAAGTCGGGGTTTGGTGCACGTATTAGCTCTAGAATTACTACGGTTATCCGAGTAGCAGATACCATCAAACAAACTATAACTGATTTAATGAGCCATTCGCAGTTTCACAGTCTGAATTAGTTCATACTTACACATGCATGGCTTAATCTTTGAGACAAGCATATGACTACTGGCAGGATCAACCAGGTAACATTCCTTCTCGACGCCGGCGCCCGCATGACCTGTCCCTCTCGGGGCCCCATTCGGGGCCTCGGTCGGTTGGCCAAGACGGGCGCGGCGGTCGTTCGCGTCAAGGGACGATGCGTGTAGCTTGGACGGATCAAGGCCGAGACCTCACGTCCACGCGCAGCATTCCACGTCCGAGAGCACGGGCATAGACTCCGTGGGCCAAGCAGGCCAAGCGTCTGAGCGCGAGGCACACCGGGAACACGAAGCCCGCCTCGCGTCCACCCCGCACCCGAAAGGGCACAAGGCGGACGGAGAAAACCAAAACCATCAAAATTCCGTTTTGTTGGTAGGCAACACAGGATACCAAACGAACCCTCAAGGCAACAGCTGCGCTTGGGGAAAGACTGAAGCGGACGGCCTTCCAGCAGTTCGGTGCACGAGCACAGAGCCTGCCGACTGACGCCATCCAATCACCACTCACACGCCCTGCCGTTCACTTGGCTGCCACCTTGCCGAAGCGTCCCGCATCCCCGAAGCAATTGCCGGCGGGTCTACGGAAACACCAAGCAAGGCTAAGCCAGCACCGTTGGACGCGAAATGCAGCACACATTTATTTTTTTTCGCAAAAACAAGGTCGCCGGAATGTCGCCGAATGACGCCGGAGCAAGCTCGACAGCGACGTCCCGACGAACATCCCAACAGCGAAGGACCGAGGCCAAGCAGCAAGGCCAAGGCCACCAAAGGCCTCGACACCCACCACCCGACCTAGGCACCTCTCATCTAGTTCCCCCCTAAAGAGGTCTTAGAACAATTTTTGACATAGCAGCAACAGACACCCCCAGTTCTTGAGCTGCACCCCACCCCCAAAAACAAAAAAAAAAAAAATTTATTGAATTATGGTCTGATTTTTTGCACCATGGTAGAGGATAGTGCGAAGTATTTTTCAAGAGAAACAGAAAAAAATTTCGAGTTCGAAAAGAGGTATTTTTTATGACCGCGCGGCACGTGGGCAGTGGGGGGCAATTTCCCGCACAGCTAACCTCCCTTTGTGCGAGAAATGACCAGCGGAAGCGCGCAGGCAGCGCGCCAGCGCGCGGCGCGCGCAGCACCCTCGCGCGCGCTGGCTGGCGCGCGGGCAGGCCCACGCCAGTTCCCGCACACTAGCCTCCGTTGGTGCGGGACATGGCGCGGCGAGGCCCAGGAAACTCGACGAAGCTTGCGCGAGGCATCCGGGCCACGCCAGCGCGCGAGGCTGCCCATGGTCGAGCGAGCCAGGCCGACAGCGTCACGCGGCAAGCCAAGCAACAGCGGGCGCGCGAGGCCGCCCATGCTAGCGCGCAAGGCCGCGCACGCTCGCGCGCAAGGTTTGCCCACCTTCGCGCGCGAGGCAGCGCCCACTCGCGCGAGGCCGCCCGCTCGCGCGCGCAAGGCAGCGCCCGCCCGCGCGCCATGCCGCCCACGCTCGCTGGCAAAGCAGTGCCCGCTCGCTCGCGAGGCAGCGCACGCTCGCGCGCCAGGTTTTCCCGCCTTCGCGCGCGAGGCCGCAGGCGCTAGCGCGCAAGGCCGCGACCGCTCGCGCGCGATGCCGCCCATGCTAGCGCGCACGCCCGCGCGCAAGGATTGGCCACCTTCGCGCGCGAGGCAAAGCCCACTCTCGCGCCAGGGTTGCCCCCCCTCGCGCGCGGGGCGGCGCCCACTCGCGCGAGGCCGCCCACTCTGGTGCGCAAGGCAGCGCCCGCTGGCAAAGCAGGTTTTCCCGCCTTTGCGCGCGAGGCCGCAGGC
>JASUUI010000024.1:0-2500 GCA_030444775.1 Atalantia buxifolia | reverse complement strand
TGCTTTGCCCATACACTATTGTTTAGGATACTTTGAATAGTGGCGGACCATCCCCACTTAGACAAGCTCCTTAATTTGGGTAGTGCCCATGTAGTGGCGGGCCACCGCCACCAAGAATTGCTCCAACAATCCCCTTGGCTTGATTGCTTGTGCGTGGCACATATCGTGTGCGTGTGCGCTCCCTCGCGCGCTTGTCCGCTATCCGTTAGCGTGCGCGTGCATGCTGCCTTGCGCGCTTCTGTGCGCTCACCCACCCGCTGCCCACCAGCGTGCGCATGACTTGCGCGCATTCGCGTGCGCGCTCTGCCCTCGGAGCACTTGTGCGCTGCCCCGCACATTTCTCGCGTGCTGCCCCATCAGCCAGCTAGTTACTGCCACGCCCCAGCCCGCGTGCAGACTTTCCTTGTTTTCTCGCACATCCATTGCCCCATTATGCTTGGCACAAGGCTGCAAGCCAAGCATCAGCGTGCCTCGAGCTTTAAGGCTGTAACAAACCTCCCCCACCAGAAGAACCCGACGCCCTCGTCGGCAAAGAGTCCAAGTACGCCTTAACCTCCCGCTCGAACTGCCATAATGACACTTCCTTCTCCCAGCTAGCATCCGCTTCGCTGCCTCCCTTCCATTGAACCAGATATTCCGTTCTCCGATTCTTCTTGCTCTGCCCCATGGTTTTGTGCTCAAGGATTTTCTCTACTTCCTTGTCATATTGCTTCCGAATTACCGGTGGAGCACGCTTGGTTTGTTGGCGTACACATCAACCAAGTCTTCGTTAAAGGGTTTAAGGAAACTCACATGGAATGTAGGATGGATCTTCAATCTCTCGGGTAGTCGTAACCGATACGCCACCTGACCCACCCTCTTTACCACCTCAAATGGTCCGTCATACCTCGGCACCAGCCCCCGATGTACCGTTTTGCTACTGATTTTCTTCCAAATCTGGGGCGTTAGCTTCAGCAACACCTTGTCACCCACATTGAACTCCAGCGGCCTTCTTCCAGCATCCGCATACTTCTTCATTCGCCGCGATGCCTTCGCCAAGCTATCAATGGCCCTCTCGATCATTTCTTGCTTGTCTCGCGCGAATCGGTAAGCTGCAGGGCATTTCCCGCCTGTATGCTGCTTCACCACTTCGTGAGGAGTCAATGGTTGCTGCCCCATAACCAACTCTGCCGGGCTTATCCCCGTTGCCGAAGAGCGATGGATGTTGTAGCAAAATTGGGCTACATCCAGCAAGTCCACCCAATTCTTTTGGCTTGCTGTCACATAATGCCGTAAGTACTCTTCTAGCAATGCATTCATCCTCTCTGTTTGTCCGTCCGTTTGAGGATGATTGGCAGTAGAAAACTTCAATTCCGTCCCCATCAATTTGAAGAGCACTGTCCAAAACCTTCCGGTGAACCGAGTATCCCGGTCACTAATGATGTCCTCCGGAACACCAAAATATTTTACCACATACTTGAAAAACAGCTCCGCTGCTTTGTCCGCCGGGCAAGCATGAGGTGCGGGCACAAATATCGCATATTTTGAAAACCGATCAACTACAACAAGTATCGATTTCTGCCCATCCGATTTAGCCATTCCCGAAATGAAATCCATTGAGACAGATTGCCATGGTCTCTCCGGATTTGGCAATGGTTGTAGAAGTCCCGCTGGCTTCCTCTTCTCCGACTTGTCTAGTTGACACACTAGGCAAGTTTTGACGTATAACCGCACGTCATCCTCCATTTTAGGCCAGTAATATGAACGTTCCAGCAACGCCATCATCCTTTCCACCCCTGGATGTCCAGCCCATTGAGAATCATGTGTATCCCGCAACAAAATTCTCCGCAAGTCCCCCCTGAAGGAACATATAATTTTCCACCTCGTGCATAAATTAGGTCCTCATCAACCCAATATCTCCGCACCAAGCCCTGCTTGATCTTCTCACGGAGTTGGCAGTAGCTTGTATCCGTTTCCGCTTGCTGCCGAATTTTGTCAAGAAAATCCGTTACCACTGTTGTCAACGCAGCCACATATGCTTCAACAGTTTTGCGGCTGAGAGCATCCGCAACTTGATTCTGCCTTCCCGGTCTATGTACCCACACAAAGTCATATTCGGCAAGGAACTCTTGCCATCTTGCTTGTTTCGGTGATAGTTTCTTCTGCGTCTTGAAATAAGTATTAGCAACATTATCCGTAACAACAGAAAAAACCGTACCTAGCAAGTAGTGCCTCCAAGTGCTTAGGCAATGTATCACTGCCGTCATCTCCTTCTCATGTGCGAGTACCGTTGTTCTGCATCTTTCAGCTTTCGGCTTTCAAAAGCTACCGGGTGACCATCTTGAACGAGCACGCCACCAATGGCCCTATCCGATGCATCCGTGTGTACCTCAAATGGCAAGCTAAAGTCAGGTAGCTTGAGTACCGGCTCGGCTACTGCTTGCTTGAGTTTCTCGAATGCTTGCTGGCACGCTTCCGTCCATTCCCACCTCCGATCTTTCTTCAACAAGTCCGTGAGCAC
>JASUUI010000239.1:0-24950 GCA_030444775.1 Atalantia buxifolia | reverse complement strand
TTGGTCAAAGATTAGAATAAAACCAAGCTCCCAAAGAATCATCAGAAGGAAGTTCTACAAAAGCCAAGGTGCAATCAGTGTGGTAGAACTCACCTTGGGGAATGTTGAGCCAATACCAAAATATGTTTCAAATGTGGAATGGAAGGACACTTCATCAAAGACTGCCTAAAGAATGGTACACAGCAAGAAAAGACTAATGCTCGAGTATTCACACTCACAAAGGTGAATGCAGAAGGAAACCCCTCAGTAATATCAGGTGAACTATCTATCTTCAAAACTCCTACATATGTGCTAATAGATTAAAGTGCAACACATTCATTTTCCTCACCAGCTTTCATTAGGAAAATCAAAAAGGTTTTTGACATAATAAATAGGTCTTTTAGTGTCATGGTACCATCGTGTGAAATATTAAACTTGGAACAATTATTTAAGACATGGAAGGTCAACATTAGTGGTCATACACTATGTGTTGACCTAATAATCCTCGAGATGCATGACTATGACGTAATTCTTGGCATTGATTGGCTATCAAAGCATTATGCCAAGATAGATTGAAAGAAAAAAAAAGTAACTTTTCGACCACTACAAAAGGAATCATTTACATTTAAGCGAGAATGCAAAGAGAACAGAATGTTTGTCATCTCTGCCATAAAAATAGCCAAACTATTAGTAGTAAACAAATTTCCTGAGATCTTTCCTTTTGAACTCCTAGGATTGCCACGGGATCGAGAAATTGAATTCAAAATTGATTTGTTACCAAGAATTGCCTACTTTTAAAGGCACCCTATAGGATGAACAATCCTAGGAGTTAAAGAGTCAATTGCAAGAGTTACTAGATAAAGGCCACATATGTCCAAGCCATTTACAAAGAGGAGTATGAGCACTATTCGTAAAAAAGAAAGATAGATCAATGTAAATGTGCATCGACTATCAAGAGTTAAATAAGGTAACTATCAAGAATAAGTTTCTGCTTCCACGTATTGGTAACTTGTTTGATCTGTTGTAAGGAGCATCAGTATTTTCAGAGATTAATCTACGATCAGGATATCACCAGCTAAGAATCAGAGAGGCAGATATTCTTAAAACAGCATTTAGAATACGTTATGGAAACTATGAGTTTGTCGTCATGCCATCTGGTCTAACTAATGCCCCAACAACCTTCATGTACCTCATGAACAGGGTATTTAAAGACTACCTAGGATAATTCATAGTGATGTTCATTGACGACATTTTGGTCAACTTACAAACAAAGGAAAAGCATGCTAAGCGTCTAAGGATCACTCTTCAGACCTTGAAGGAGAACCAACTTTGTGCAAAACTCGAGAAATGTGAATTTTGGCTTAAAAAAGTTATATTCCTGGGACACGTCGTATCTAAAGATGGAATCTCAGTAGAGCCCTCGAAGGTGGGAGTTGTTAGCCAATGGTCTAGACCAACTAATGCCAAATAAGTTAGAAGCTTCTTAGGTTTGGCTAGATATTATCGAAGATTTGTGGAAGATTTCTCAAGATCACAATGTCATTGATGCAGTTGACAAAGAAAAATGCCAAGTTTGCATGAATACCAGAATGTGAAAAAATCTTTGAAGAATTGAAACGACTACCGGTCAATGCTTCTAATCCTAGCCATTCCTAACAGCTCTAAGGAATTTTTCATCTATAACGATGCCTCCAAAATGGCATAGGATGTGTCCTCATGCAAAATAAAAATGTCATTGCGTATGCTTCTAGAAAATTGAAGAAATATGAGGAAAATTATCCATACACGATTTGGAGTTGCCAGTGGTGATGCATGCATTAAAAAATGGAGTCATTATTTAATGGGAGCGCATTGTAGGATTTACACTGATCACAAGAGTCTCAACACTTATCAGATTCTATTGTGGAAGACACCATTTTTTCTGAAGAATTCGCCATGCTCTATTTGATCCATGCATAATATCATGAAAAATAGATACAAATTTTTTACTGCTACTTAGTTAAGACAATAGGTCCTAAAAAGTATCTAAAAATATCAAATTTAGATAGTTGTACCCTGTCGAAGTAAGGAACCATGGCATATATGTTTGGAATCGATTCCATTTTGAGAGAGTTGAAAAAGCACTGTCTTGTTGAAAGGTTCTAGACATTTGCCCTTTCTCAACGCATTTCTTTAGACAAAGACTCTGTTTTTTCCTCTTTCTTTTCGGATGGTAAATATTTCTCAAAACCTAGAGTGTGAACGTAATCCTTGATTTGGGGTTGGCAGTGGTGATGCATGCATTAAAAAATGGCGTCATTATTTAATGAGAGCGACAACGGCATTGGCTAGAGCTTGTCAAGGATTACGATTGTGAAATAGATTATCATCCTAGAAACGCAAAATGTGGTGGTAGATGCGGTAAGTCGAAAGTCAAGCCTGTTAGTTTTAAGGATTCTACCTAAGCCATTATAAAATGATTTATGCAATGTAGAGATCGAGCTAGTAACGGAAAAATTAGCTAACATGACCCTTCGCTCGACTTTATTAGAAAAGATTAAGGAAGAATAGGAAAGTGATTCCCATTTAAAGAACTACAGTCATGAATCTATAAAAGAAAAATATTTCCTTCCCTATATTACTAGTACGAAATTTTCAATGTAGGTATATAATTACACCGAATAAAATACCATAAGTCAATTAAGGTCCAACTTAGTTAGTCCTAATGGATACTCAAAATCTTTAAATGCACAAATAACATAACTTTGCACTTTATTGTAATTACAAAATCAACATAAAAAGCCTATAATAAAGCTGAAAACAAACTCAAATTCAGCCCATAACACTCTATGATCCACATGACTATTACACACTCTGGCTAGCCTTAATCCACGGGATCTATAAGCTATGTTTCTGTATATGAACAATCCTAGCCTCAGTATATTATTAATGGTCTTCATATCGATAAATAATTTTAAACCATTGATAAAAATTTTTAACCAAAATGCTTGCATTATTCCTTCATAACATGTAACAATTTATGCTTCGCAATGGATAAATGTTCACTTTAATCGTAACAATCTTAACTTTATTGTAAATTAAAATCATCTTATATAGAATTAGAACTTCATAGCTCCCAATAACCTTAAGGTTTATATTTTAAGCAACAATTTTCTTGATAAATCAAATTAAGTTAACATTGTGAAATATTATAAACTACTAATGAAAGACTTATATTTTGTCTTTCTTTATAATTTGCAAATGAAATTTAGGTGATGTCCAATACCCAATGAGAAGTCACAAATTATTTTTCTTTAATCTTATGAAACTTTCATCCTTGAGTAATAGAATTAACATTACTTTTTTTTTCCTACATGAGATTTAAGCTCAATAGATATGAAATACAAGTGTGCAACCCAAGAGGGGGGGTGAATTGGAATTTTAAAACTTATCCTAACAAAACCACACAACAATCCAATCTAAAGCCTTAATAAATTTAAAAGCAATAAGTTCAATCAAAGCACAATAGTAAATAAGTAAGAGAGAAGAGAAACAAACACACGAAATTTTACGTGGTTCGGCAATCCCCGCCTACGTCCACGCCTCCAAGCGATCCAAGCTTGAGGTTTTCACTATCCAAGCCTTCCAAGGCTTAAAATGCTTACAATTGACTTCAAGGTGTCAATGAACCTTTACAACAATGAGATTATATCTCAATCTCTTCACTCAAGTGTTTCCCACACTTATACACTCACAAATTTGATGAGAAAAATAAAGATTACAACAAAACTCTTTTTAAGAGTGGATGAACAAATTTAAGAACAAGGATGATTCAAAATAATAATGATTTGCGAATTGAGAGCTCAAGATATGTTGTATGCCTTTTGTTTGTGCTTGCTAGAGAGCTTGAAAATGAATTGGCTTTGAGTTTTTATAGTTGGAGCTAAAAACTAGCCGTTATTCACTTTTTACTCATAACCGGATTACCGTTTATGATATCCGAATTCCGCTTGCATGTTACCGTTAAGGCAAAAATTTGAATTTTTGAGTATCCTAATGCCGCTTGTGATATCCGGATTGCCGCTTATGCTCCGTGTTTTTTTTCAGAATCGAATGCCGCTTAAGACAACCGATTGCCGCTGCCGTCCGGAGAGTTTCTGCCCCATAACCGGATTGCCGTTTAGCATAACCGGATTGCCGCTTGCTACAGAACGGTACAGTGCACTGTTTGCGAAAATTACAGTTTGACCCAAAACTTTCCATAACCGCACTATGGCCCAAAAAGTTATAAAAGTTACAATTAAGTCCAATTTCAGAATTTCTTAATAATACTATGTGAATCCCAAAACTTTCTGAAATTATGAACAAGCCCAAACTTTGTGAATTTTTAGAATGGCCCATAATATTTAAATATTTTCAAATAAGTCCAAATCCAAATTCAAAATAATATTTATTAAGCATAAAGATTTGTAAAATTCTTTCACTTTAGTTCACAACTTTGAAGAATAACTTAACTCCATAAAATCATTTTCTTGTTTTAAAAACACAATATATAAAACTTTATTTTTAATTACTCTCAATTTTCTTTAATCAACACATGTGGTTTGTTATCATCAAAATCAATATTTATAGCCATATAAATTAACAATCTCCCCTTTTTGATGATGACAAAGCACACTAAAGAAAATTGATTTAGTTATGAAAAGCTCCCCTTAATCAATGCAAGGTTAAGAAATAATTTCAAAAAGATTTAAAAGCTCCCCTACATACATGCATATCAATTTTCATAACACATAGATATATTATATCTCCCCTTCATCATCAAAAAGAACAAGAGCTCCCCTACCAATCATCAAAATCTCAATACAAGCACGTTAATTCAAAAATCCAAAGCATGAAAAGATATCATAGCCAACAAATAAAACAAATCCATGGCATCCAAAACTGAATTAAAGAACATAATAAATACGCAAAGCAAATGCATATAATCCAAATCAAATACATAATCCAAAGTCATAACAACCATCCATATAATCGAAAACGGAAAATACATAAAGCAAATAACATGTAGGTGTGTCCGATACAAGCATAAGAGACTACTGAGGTGGTGAGGATGGTGGTGATGGAGGTGGATACGGATATGGAATACCGAAGTGCTCAAAGAGGAGGCGCTGGCCGTGAATGAGCTGCTGCTGCTGCCGCCGCTGAACTCCCGATCTCCCGATCACCGAGCATCCTCACCTCATCCATAATCTGGGCAAGTGTAACCTCATCAGAAATAGGATGCTCGGGAGGTGTTAATGCAGGTGCAGAGGCAGTAGGAGCAGAGGTAGACACCGGAGACTCTCGACGACGACGCTGGCCTCGAAACGGAAGCGAGAAATCAGGGAGTTGATCAGCAGGAATCACATCATTGAGTTGCCGATCATCACTCGGAGCGAGGAAAGTGTAATTGTTTTCATGACTTTGACCCAAGCGCGATCACGCCACTCAAAACCTAAGCTAATAACAATGAATCATCCCCTATACCCTTAAAGGCCTAAACGATGGTTCATTAATCGAACTTCAAAGTGTTTAAGGATTCGGGTAATAAATTGACCATATGGAAGGGAGCGAAAATCAAGGCGGTATGGTCAACATATTTCGATGATGAGATAACCTAAGTTAACCGAACGACGTTGAAGAATACAAATAATCAAAGCAACGTCCATATGAGAAACCTCATCCAAATGCCCCGATCTAGGAAGAACAATGGACTCAATAAAGCGAAGTAAAATACGAGTTTGAAGACAAAGACAAATGAGTACGGAAATGAATGGTACAATCTTCAACAGTAAGATCTCTACGCCGACAAATATTTCGAACGGCGTCAATATGAACATATCTATCAATTTTGGGAGATTTCCTAGGCGAAAAAAATTTCTAGACCAAAATCGGATGATCCTAGGATAGAGTTCAACAATGAAACATCAAAATCAATCATAACTCCTCCAACATTGGTGATTACTCGAGTTCTTTTCTCCTCGAAACGCCCATATTCGAGTAAAACACTTTCACCAAGTCGGGATAAACATGTTCGCAATCATAAGAGCACCATTCCAACCAACATCACCAAGCAATTGAAATAAATTTCTATGACTAATATGAAGACTATGGCCAATTTGGTTCGAAATATAAAACGATTGAGTACCTCTCTCGAGTCCGGAAATTTTGATGAAACCGGTTGATCAAATGCTTGTTCCGAAGGTGTGAGGACTCAAAGGTGGATTGAGTGGTGGTGTCGCCGGCGTGCCGTGACCGCTTGGGGGGTTGAACCGGTTCTTTGCCTTTTCTTCGAACCGGCCGTGAGCTTGACATGGTGAAGTTGAGTGATTTGAGGTGAAAAGAGTTACGGAAAATGAAGATAATGAGGATTGGAAACAATTTTGAGAAGCAATTTGGCTCAAAAACAACTTGAGAGGAAGAAATTTAGAGAGAGAAAAGATTTCGAAAAACCCTAGGTTGATTTCGGATTTTGATGTTTTTGAGGTTGAAAATGAATTTTAAAGATGATTTTGGACACAAGAACGGATGGGGAACAATTTGCTTGGATCAATTTGCATCAAAAACACATGAAAAGTGATGGATTTTGAAGAGAAAATGAGAGAGGGAGAAGCGGCTTTAGAGAGAGAGAGGAACCGGTTTGCCGAATAAGAGAAGAAGATGAAGAACAAATAGAATTTTTGCGAATTCGGAATTCCGGATGCGAACAACCGGTCATCCGGTTTCATTCCAGTATGCATCTTTGCGAATCCGGACACGGATATGCATAACCGGACTTCCGGTTGGATTCCCAAAGTTCCTCGCGAATCCGGATTTCCGGATGACAGAACCGGTTATCCGGTTTGAAGGCAGTAAGCTCCAAGGCGAATCCGGTTTACCGGATGTTTGTAACCGGCTATCCTAAGCACATTCCGTAATCTAGTAATGTGAATTCGAATTCAATTTTGATAACCTAAGTTATCCGAATCATTTCCAAAACTTCCTAGTGCATTCGGTTTACGGGTTTATCCGGTTGCGAAAGATGTCCAGAATGTGAGCTATGAAATCCAATCAAATGTTGTAACCGGTTATCCTAAGCATACCAAGAATTACATAAACATATCCGATTTCCAGATTTCCATATCCTATTGTCCTGATAATTCCCGAAAAATTTCGAACCAATTCGATTTACGGTTTGATGAACCGGATTTCCGATGCGAGGCAGAGTGATTTTTCAAATCCGGTTTACGGTTTGGTAAATCCTTAGCCGAATATTGACCCGAGAGCACCAAGAAGAAAACGGATTTCGGTTGAATAGAAAGCGGTATACCGGTTTGGACTTAGAAAAATTTTACCACATATTGAATTTTGGCAAGCTTTTATACTTGTATTACACACACCAATTTATTTTTGGCTTAAAATTTGATGAATTTTTAAATCATTTTGAGATTCAAAATTTTTCAATAAGCCATTTAATTCATGAAACATAAAATAATAAACATATCAAATACATGAAGTATAAATCCATACAATAACAAACATAGCAATAATTCATAACTCAAGATGCAACATTCATCATTCTAAGCTCATGTCTTATCTTTATAAAAAGCTCTTCACTAAGAGGTTTTGTAAAGATATCCGCAAGTTGATTTTCAGTTAAACAAATTTAATCACAACATCTCCTTTTTGAACATGATCTCTAAGGAATCTATGTCTAATTTCTATATACTTTATCCTAGAATGTTGAATTGAATTTTTGGATAGATTAATAGTACTAGTATTGCCACACAAGATAGGTATTTGATTGAGTTTAATGCCATAGTCTCTAAGGATTTGTTTCATCCAAACAATTTGTGCACAACAACTACCTGCGGCTATATATTCGGCCTCGGTGGTTGAAAGCGCAACTGAGTTTTGTTTCTTACTAAACCAAGAGACAAGAGAATGGCCTAGGAAGTGACATGTTCCACTAGTACTTTTTCTATCAACCTTATAACCAGCAAAATCGCATCCGAGTAACAAGTTAAATCAATATGTGTTCCCTAGATACCAAAGACCAAGATTAATGGTGCCAATCAAATAACGAAAAATTCGCTTAACGGCAAACAAGTGTGACTCTTTAGGACAAGATTGAAATCTAGCACACAAGCATACACTAAACATAATGTCGCCTACTAGCAGTTAAATAGAGTAAGGATCCGATCATACCTCGATATGTCTTGATATCAACTTCCTTACCTTTCTCATCTTTGTCCAGCTTGATTGTAGTACTCATTGGAGTGCTTTTTGCCGCTCCATTTTCATAGCCGAATCTTTTGAGTAGATCTTTCACGTACTTGGCTTGATTTATGAAAATTCCTTCCTCGTTTTGTTTGATTTGGAGTCCAAGGAAGTACTTCAACTCTCCCATCATACTCATCTCAAATTCTTTGCTCATACAAGATGAAAATTCTTTACACAACAACTCATTAGTAGAACCAAAAATAATATCATCAACATAAATTTGAACAATAAGTATATCTTGGCTTTTATGCTTAACAAATAAAGTTGTGTCCACTTTTCCCATCGAAAATCATTATCTAACAAGAAGTTTTTAAGCCTATCATACCATGCTCTAGGTGCTTGTTTAAGACCATACAAAGCCTTAGATAACTTATACACATGGTCTGAAATTTTTCATTTTCAAAACCAGAGGTTGTTTCACATATACTTCCTCCATAATATAACCGTTTAAGAAAGCACTCTTGACATCCATTTGATATAAAATGAAATCCTTATGACATGCATAAGCTAACAGCATCCTAATGGATTCTAATCTAGCTACAGTGTGCAAATGTTTCATCAAAATCAATTCCTTCTTCTTGGTTGTAACCTTGAGCCACTAATCTAGCTTTGTTTCTTACAACCACACCGGATTCATCCATTTTGTTTCTAAATACCCATTTAGTACCTATAACGGATTGATGTTCCTGATTAGGGACTAATTCCCATACATTGTTTCTCTCAAATTGATTCAACTCTCTTGCATTGCCATAATCCAAGACTCATCATTTTCCGCATCCGCAAAGGATTTTGGTTCAATTTGAGAAATAAATGCAGATGTTCACAAGTGTTCCTAAGTGATGATCTAGTTGTAACACCTCGTGAGGGATCTCCTAAAATTACATCCGTAGGGTGAGAAGAGACATACCTCCACTCCTTGGGGGAGTGTTTGAGATTTACCTTCATTTTGCTCTGCACTTGTTTCTTCATGATGCTCTTCTTGAATTCCATGAGGTGCATCCTTTTGGTTGTCATTTGATGATTCTTCTTGATGTTCTTCTTCGCATTATCATCAACAATTCCTTTTTCCGCAGAGGAGGGATTAGACTCATCAAATGTGACATGCATAGATTCTTCCACAACCAAAGTTCTTTTATTATACACTCTATAAGCTTTGCTTGAGTTTGAATAACCAAGAAAATACCAACATCGGATTTTGAATCAAATTTACCTAGATTATCTTTTGTGTTCAAAATAAAACATTTGCATCCGAAAACTTTGAAATAGCCAATGTTGGGTTTTCTATCTTTCCAAAGCTCATATGGAGTTTTATTAAGATTAGGTCTAATCAACACACGATTCAAAACATAACATGCGGTGTTGACAGCTTCGCCCAAAAATATTTTGGTAAAGAGTTTTCATTTAGCATGGTCCTAGCCATTTCTTGAATAGACCTATTCTTTCTCTCTACAACTCCATTTTGTTGAGGAGTTCTAGGTGATGAAAATTGATGCTCAATGCCAAGCTCATTACAAAACTTCTCAAATGCATGATTTTCAAATTCTCCACCATGGTCACTTCTAATACAAGTAATTGAATATCCTTTTTCATTTTGAACCTTTTTACAGAAAATTCTAAATGCATCAAAAGCATCATCCTTATTAGTTAAGAACAATACCCATGTGAATCTAGAGAAATCATCCACAATTACAAAAGCATAATATTTGCCACTTAAACTAGCATATCTAGAAGGACCAAATAAATCTATGTGAAGTAATTGAAGAGGTTTTGAAGTAGAAATATTTTTCTTGCTTTTGAAAGAAGTTTTGATTTGTTTTCCAAATTGGCAAGCTTCACAAATTCTATCTTTTTGAAAATTGATTTTTGGAAGACCTTTAACCAAATCATTTTTCACAATTTTTGAAATCAAATCCATACTAGCATGACCTAATCTTCTATGCCACAACCAACCATCATCATGCAATGCGGAGAAACATTTATCATTTGAGAATGCACAATCTATATTGATAGTATAAACATTAACACATCTATTTCCTACAAACAAAATCTTGCCATCATATGCATTTTCAATAAGACATTTTGATTCATCAAAGATAACTCTATATCCTTTATCACATAATTGACTAATGCTAAGAAGATTGTGTTTCAAGTTTTCAACCAAACATACATTTTCAATAAGAGTAGAGGATACATTACCGACATTGCCAATGCCAATGATTTTTCCTTTTGAATTATCTCCAAATGATACCTCTCCACCATTTTCGATTTTGGTAAAACTTGAAAACCAAGAATAATTCCTGTCATGTGTCTTGAACAACCGCTGTCCAAGTACCACTTATTCTTCTTCTTCTTCAAGCCCTGCAGAAAAAGTCTCAAGTTTTAGGTACCCAAACCTTTTTGGGTCCTTGAGAGTTAGCAATGGTTCCTTTTGGAACCCAAACACATTTCACACCATAATGTGCATTTCTCTTTACTGACATCTATCTTTCATATGACCATCTTGATTACAATAATGACATACAATTTGATTTTTAATAGATGTATTCCTTACAAAGTAGTTCTTGTAATATTTTTGTTTCAAATTTGGTTTGTAACCAATCCCTCCTTTGTCAAATACACACTTTTGTGAATTAAGTAAGTTATCCAACATCTTTTGCCCATTTGTAAATTTTAGCACAATCTCATTTAGATCATTGCTCTTCTTTCTAAGCAATTCATTTTCATTTTTCAAGTCATTCACATGTGATTCTAAATGCTCATGTGATGTGCTAGAATTCTCAAATAGTGCAACTTTATCATGCAATGTTTTATTCTCTAATTCTAGGCAAGTAATCTTTGCACTAAATGATTCATTTTCATTTTTAAGCTCTACCATTTTCTTTTTTAAGGCAAACATTCTTTTTACCCATTTTCATCAATTCATCATGCAATTCTTTAAAGGCATTATGTAATTCATCATATGTAGGAAGATCACTTACCTCATCAAGTTCATCACATGATTCTTCTCCAAAGGCCATGAGAGCTAAGTTTGTCATTTCTTGTTGCTCTTCCTCATCACTTGTTTCCTCATCGCTATCATCCCATGTGGCCACCATAGCTTTCTTCTTGAGTTTGTTTAGGAGAGGACATTCCGGTCAGTATGTGTCCAGGCTTCTTGCATTCATAGCAAGTGATTGGTTCTTTCTTCTCTTTTTATTTTTGTAACCTCTGAACTTTCTCTCTCATTATTTTTCTTGTAAAATTTTCTGAATCTTCTAGCCAACATTGCCAACTCCTCATCATCCATCTCGCTTTCTCATCACTCTCACGTTTTGACGCCTTGAGAGCAATGTTTTTCTTCTTTTCCTCATGCCTTTTTTCTGCTGCCAAATCCTCTTCATATGAAATGAGAGAGCCAATTAAATCATCAATAGGTAAAACATTTAAATCTTTAGCTTCCTCAATGGCAGTCCTTTTTGGTCTCCATTCCTTAGGTAGCGATCTAATGATTTTCTTAACTTTCTCGCTATTAGAAAAAATTTTCCTAGGGCTCCTAAAGTGTTCACTATGTCCGTGAATCTAGTATACATAGAATATACACTCTCATTTTGTTCCATTTGGAACAATTCATATTGTCGAGTGTACCTACTAATTTTAGACTCTTTTACTTGATTCGTGCCTTCATACACGACTTCAAGTTTGTGCCAAATTTCATTAGCACTTTCACAACTAGACACTCTATGAAACTCTTTCTTATCAAGTGCACAAAATAAGGCATTCATTGCTTTGGAATTTAGAGAAGCTTTTCTCTTTTCCAATTCATTCCATTCCCGTGAAGGTTTTGGAATATCTTCCCCTACTTCGTTTTTAGTCAAAAGCATGAAAGGACCATCATTAACGATTTCCCAAATTTCGTAATCTAAAGCTTGCAAAGTAAATTCTCATCCTAGTTTTCCAATACGGATAATCGTTTCCATCAAAATATGGTGGTCTAGTGGTGGATTGTCCTTCCCTAAATGTAGAATCATTATGAGTTGCCATTGATCTTTAGCTCTAGATGGTTAAATCTAAATAAGAGCACCTTGCTCGATACCAAATGAAATACAAGTGTGCAACCCAAGAGGGGGTGAATTGGAATTTTAAAACTTATCCTAACAAAACCACACAACAATCCAATCTAAAGCCTTAATAAATTTAAAAGCAATAAGTTCAATCAAAGCACAATAGTAAATAAGTAAGAGAGAAGAGAAACAAACACACGAAATTTTACGTGGTTCGGCAATCCCCGCCACGTCCACGCCTCCAAGCGATCCAAGCTTGAGGTTTTCACTATCCAAGCCTTCCAAGGCTTAAAATGCTTACAATTGACTTCAAGGTGTCAATGAACCTTTACAACAATGAGATTATATCTCAATCTCTTCACTCAAGTGTTTCCCACACTTATACACTCACAAATTTGATGAGAAAAATAAAGATTACAACAAAACTCTCTTTAAGAGTGGATGAACAAATTTAAGAACAAGGATGATTCAAAATAATAATGATTTGCGAATTGAGAGCTCAAGATATGTTGTATGCCTTTTGTTTGTGCTTGCTAGAGAGCTTGAAAATGAATTGGCTTTGAGTTTTTATAGTTGGAGCTAAAAAACTAAATGCGTTATTCACTTTTTACTCATAACCGGATTACCGTTTATGATATCCGAATTCGCTTGCATGTTACCGTTAAGGCAAAAATTTGAATTTTTGAGTATCCTAATGCCGCCAGTGATATCCGGATTGCCGTTTATGCCCGTGGCTTTTCGCCAGAATCTAATGCCGCTAAGCACAACCGGATTAAGCCGCTTAAATCCGGAGAGTTTCTGCCCCATAACCGGATTGCCGTTTAGCATAACCGATTGCCGCTTGCTACAGTAACGGTACAGTGCACTGTTTGAGAAAATTACAGTTTGACCCCAAAACTTTTCATAACTACAATATGGCCCAAAAAGTTATAAAAGTTGCAATTAAGTCCAATTTCAGAATTTCTTAATAATACTATGTGAATCCCAAAACTTTCTGAAATTATGAACAAGCCCAAACTTTGTGAATTTTTAGAATGGCCCATAATATTTAAATATTTTCAAATAAGTCCAAATCCGAAATTCAAAACGATATTTATTAAGCATAAAGATTTGTAAAATTCTTTCACTTTAGTTCACAACTTTGAAGAATAACTTAACTCCATAAAATCATTTTCTTGTTTTAAAAACACAATATATAAAACTTTATTTTTAATTACTCTCAATTTTCTTTAATCAACACATGTGGTTTGTTATCATCAAAATCAATATTTATAGCCATATAGGCTAACAAGATAGAATTCACCTACTACTTAAATTCATCTTGGTCATCTTGGTCAATAGTTTTGTTACGAATTGCTTCCATCTTGCCTTCGTCTCCTAGCAATGGCACCGACAAATTTTATTGGGTGTATCCTCTTCGTGCCACTTCACTATTCATTCAAACATATGCTCCTTGCTAAGTCGTGGCTATTTGAGGAGAGTTCATTTTGGAAGCTAGCTTGGTCTTGGAAAGGACCACAGAGGATTAGAGTTTTTATTTGGCAAGCCCTTCATTCCGGACTCAAGACTAATTGTGAGCTTGCTTCTCGAGAGAATAGCTATGGATGCGACTTGCGATCGCCGTGGCTTTGTCGGGAGGATACGCTTCATGTCTTTGCGTGACTGCCCTATTCAATGGCAATTTGGAAGCATCTTCTGGTTAATGAACTCACCAAAGATTCTTTTTGGATGGCTTCAAAGATTGGTTGGTTTCTAACCTTCATACGGCTAGCTCTTATGGTGATACACAATTGTGGTCGTTAACTTTTGGGATAGTAATATGGCGGCTATGGTTCTGGCGAAATAAGTTCATGTTTAATCATGATAAGTGGGAAAGTGATCGTATCATGTTGGATATCTACTCGCGTGTTTCTGAAATTCAAAGACGCTTTAACAGCTCTTTCAATGCTGGGAAGAGACATGTTGAGAAGTGGATCCATTGGAGCTCTCCAACCTAGTCGTGGGTTAAGTTGATTACTGATGGTGCTAGGAAGGATTCTGGTGTTGCTGGAGCGGGAGGTCTTGTTCGGGATTACTGGGGAGTTTAGCAGATTGGGTTCTGCATCAACCTTGGTGCTTGTTCTGTTCTTACTGTGGAACTGAAGGGCTTGTAACATGGGCTTTGCATGGCTTGGCAACGAGGGTTTCGACGGATTTGGGTAGAAGTTGATAGCAATCCTGTTACTCAAATTCTGGCGAATCCGACCACTCCTGTTATGAGCATCACTCTCTCATCCTTGCCATTCGGGAGTTGCTCAACAGGGACTGGATTGTGAGGGTGAACCACATCTACAGAGAAGCGAACATCGCGGCAAATTTTCTGGCTTCATTTAGTTTGTCTTTTCCTTTAGGCTTGCAATTACTTACTGATGCTCCTCCTAGTTTATAGAGCATTCTTAATAATGATGTTTCTGGGGTTGCCCACTTCCGTTTAGTGGTGCTTTAGCTCTTTTAGAGCCCATTATCGATAAAAAATAAATAAATTCATCTTGGTCATGTAGAGTACTTGATTTTGCAAGAATAAATTATTCATCCACATGAAATGCCATATATCAAAATCATGCATTCAACTAGGGAAATACATATGAATTTCATGCTATGTAATAAAAAACCTAAATTTTAAAGTTAACAATGTTAATATAACAATAAATTCAAACCTTCCTTCGGCAAAGGTTGTAAAAATACATTGAATTTACTACATCTTTATTCACATATTAGACATATATGGGCCTTTAATAATAAGACTAGCAAATAAAGAAATGAAATTAGAAAATTCCATACCCGTGGGCCTAGGAAAATTCTTATAAATGATACCCAATTTACTGTCTTATTCCAGGACTCACCTATCTTACAACAGTTATAAGGGACAACGGATTTTTGTCTTTTTTTTATGTTAAATTTTATTTAATCCCTTATTTTTCTTTTTATTTACAGTTATTTTTAAGTGTATGTATTTTGGTTGGTGACTTTTTAAAATATAATTTTATTTTATTTAATATAATTTACTTTTTTATTTACATTTATTTATAAGTTTATGTGTTTTGACTGGTGACCTTCTAAAATATAATTTTATTTTATTTAATACTTAGCTTTTTAAAAGAACAAATATAATAATAAGTCTATGACTAAATAATATTAAAAAATATTTTAAATAAAATAAATAATATTTATTTTTTAAGATGCACTATTGATTATTTTATTTTATTTAATATTATTAAGTTTTTAAAAGAATAAATATAATAATAAACCTATGATTACATGATATTAAATAAAATAAAATAAATAATATTAAAAAAATTAATTTTTAGACTCATTATTGATTATTTTGTTCTATTTAACATTTTTTAGTTTTATGAAAGAATAAATACAATAATAAGTCTATGATTATATAATATTAAATAAAATAAATAAAATAATAATTATTTTTAATAATATAAATAATATTAAAATTTTATCCTTTAAAATAAAATAAATAATATTGATTAAAAGTGATATTTTTTAAGACTCAATGTTGATTATTTTATTATATTTAATATATTTAGTTTTTTTGAAGAATAAATATAATATTAAGCCTATGACTAAATAATATAAAATAAAACAAAAATAAAAATATTAAAAATAATTTTTATTTTTTAAGGCTCATTCTGATTATTTTATTTTATTTAATACCATTTAATTTTTTAAAAGAATAAATATAGTAATAAGCCTATGATTAAATAATATTAAATAAAATAAAAATAAATAATATTTATTTTAAAAAAATAAGTAACGTTAAAAATTTATTCTTTTAAATAAAGTAAATAATATTAAAAATAAAAATTATTTTTTAGACTCACTACTAAATGAATAATATAAATTTGAAACAATCCGGCCTTGTGTGTTAAAAATTTTAAATTATTAATTTTTTTGAGTTTTTAATAAATATAAGGGAGTGTAATATTCATATTCATATAGATAAATCTCCACGGTTGAAATCATCTTCTCATTAAATCCAAAGGCTAAGGACTAAAATCATAAAAAAGCAAAATTAGTGGTACCTTATAAACTGTTGCAAGGTAGGTGAACCCTTATTCCAATTAAATTATTACAATAGTTATTTCTTTGTAGGGCCCACTAATTATTTAATGAATAATTGAAAACATTTGAAGCCATTTGAAGCCATATATTTTTCCATTCATCTATTATATACTTCATCAAACATATATCGTCATATCTTGAAATATTATGGCTATTTTCAATATACAATAATACTTAAAACGTTAATGGTATAAAAAAATAATTTGACACAGATAATCGGCTAGAAATTAATGTCGAAACATATACCCTTTAGAGCAATTAAAACATTAAGACCTAGACTATATGAATTAATTTTATACAGCAGTAAAATGCCCATCAGGGTCTATCAAAATCTTGTGTCAAAAACCATCAATAGGTTCAATGGCAAAATGGTCTTTTTGGTATTTTTAATTTCTTGGATGATCAAGTAGATGTCATTTTCGGATTATGAAGGATCAGAAACCTTGGGATAAGTAATAACTAAGATTAAATTCGAGACAGGATTGAAAATTGATTTTGAGAGAGATTGAAATTTTATGTAATGCATCATAAAGACATTATGTTAGTTTAATTAAAATTTAGTAATCATAATAAGTAAAGTAATAATGTGAAATTTTTGCAATTATTTTTATTTTTTGCAAGTGCAGTTAGTTTACAAAATTATAGGGTGGAAATAAATTAAGATAAAAAGGAGATTGCATATTTCCGCTCTACTAAAATCAATATATACTAATTACTTCTATTATTTTCATAATACCCAAAAATTCCCTTGACACCAAAATTTTATGATATTACCCTTGTTTTCAAATACAATTTTATTTATATTTATTGTAAATTAAATAAATCATATAAATTAAATTGAAATAAAAATTAAATACTGAAAATAAGAAATAAAGGTTTTGGCTGTGAAAAAATTAATAATAACATATTTTTTAATTTATATTATTTATAAACATTTTTCCTTAATAAATATATATTCTATATTTTCAAGATCAAATATCAAGTAAAAGATTTATTTACCTTTCTTTCTTCAAATTTTTTTTTGCTAAGGAGAGTATTGGATATTATGAAAATAACAGGTTTAAGTGTATATTTTGATTTTAATTGAAAAAACTCTTAAATCCCCTTTTACCATACTAATTTATAAAAAGAATAAATAAAATAAAATAAAATAAAATAAAATAAAATAAAAGGAAGACTCTTAGAATATACACTAAAAAACTTCTAAACCACTGAAAAGAGAGTTTGAGGTCTGTAGAACAATGCAAATTTACTTTGAACACAAGGATAGGTTGCTGTAAAAAAGCAAAATAAAGAATTGTCGAGCTTGATAATCATAACATTATCCATAACCAATTATGAACTTCTAGGTTTATCAAGGTTTGTTCTCAAGACAAAAGCTAATAATGTTTAGCTATTGTGATTTTTGAATATCTGGTTGGATTAGCCAAAACACTTTATTTTAGCAAGAACACTTTATTATACATGTGCAACCCCTTTATTAATTGGTTAATTTTTATTACTAACACTAATTGTGCTTTACATAATATTAAAAAGAAAAAAAGTAAAGTAAAAGCTTGACAGGATCCATATTCCATTACTTTATTCTGCTGGAATGAACTACGCCGCCGCATAACCCGGTGTGGCAAGACCGTTTTGTGAACAACAATAATTCAACAAAAGTGATCACCCAATCTTTTATTTCATTAATGTTTCAACTAGCAGCGATTCAAAAGCGACATTTATTTTTGAACATTTAATTCTATACCAATAATCACATGTTCACATTATTGATCCGATTGATATACATGTATATATAGCACAAACTCCTACACAATAATACCAACAATGTTGGTCCTATTGCAAGTTATTTGACTTATAGCTTCTTAGCAATGTTATTATTAATTACCATTGACGTACGCAACTTATGACAATTGGCCTGCTATCTTTTTCTTATCCTTTTCCTTTCTGTAGCAGTTGTACAGATCAATCATGTCAGATCAATAAAAGTGATAAATCATGCTTTCCTTTTTCTCTTTAAAAAAATGACGAGCATTGTAAAATTTTAGTGCACTGAGATGTGTGTCAACCTAGCATGCAGCGCTGTATCTTATACAGCGCATGCATGCAACCGGTACAATCGGTTTTTAACCGGTTAATTTAATAAAAATTATATTTTTATTTGTTTTTAATGTTAAAAAAGTATGAGAAAAAAAAAAAAAAGATAAAATTGTAATTAAATGCGGAACAAGATTGTAATAATTTTAAAGTTATAAATAATACAAAAAAATATAAATATATCACAAAATAGTTACATTCCTACTTATTTTGTCACATTCCAATATTTATAATGCATGTTTCAAGTTTACTTTTCAAATTTCTATTTTTAGTAATGATTTATCTAAATTTTTGTAAGTTGTTTCAACTCATTTTTCCACTAGATTTTGGTTTTATATTTCCACTCTTTTCATCAACTTTTATTTTTTTGTGTAGACATTTCAAGTTTATTTTTATATCTCTACAATTTGTTAAACTTTATCTAGTTTTTGATAAATTATTTCGATTTATTTTTCAACCACTTTTTGGTTTTATATTCCTACTCATTTTATTGAATTCCAACATTTTGTTTGGAACTTTTAAGTTAAATTTCTAGGTCTCTATTTTCTTTTACAATTTATCAAATTCTTATTATGTTATTTCAACTTTTGGGTTAACTTCTTTCACTCTTATTTCCACTAATTTTTGGTTTTGTATTCTAATTATTTTCATTGATTTCTAATATTTTGATTAAACATTTCAAGTTCATTTTTTAGATCTCAACTTACTGTTAAACTTTATCAGATTCTTGTTAAGTTCTTCAAACTTTTAGGTTATGCTCTTCAACTATTGTTTCCACCATTTTTTTATTCTATATTTCTACTCATTTCATTTAATTTAAGAATTTTTTGTAAATGTTTCAAGTTTATTTTTTGATCCCTACTTATTGTTGGATTTATCATATTCTTGGTAACTCTTTCCAAATTTTAGGTTAACCTCTTCAATTCTTTTTCCACCACTTTTTAGTTTTATATTCCTATTTTTTTATTGAATTTCAACATTTTGTTTGGAAATTTCAAGTTTAATTTCTAGATCCCCACTTTCAGTTAAATTTATCAAATTTTTAGTAAGTTGTTTCAATTTATTTTTCCATCGGTTATTCGTTCTATATTTCCACTCTTCTTATTAAATTCCAAATTTTTAGGTTGAAATTTTAAGTTTATTTTTTATATCTCTATATCCCGTTAAACTTTATCTAGTTATCATTAAATTGTTCCAATTTATTTTTCCACCACTTTGTGATTCAATATTTCGATCTTTTTATTGAATTCCAAATTTTGGGTAAATATACCAAATTTACTTTTAGATCTCTACATCGCGTTGGAATTTATCAAATCTTTTTTAAGTTATTTCAACTTTTAGGTTAACTTCTTCCACTCTTATTCCCATTACTTTTTGGTTATGTATTCCAATCCTTTTAATTGATTTCAAATATTTTCAAGTTCATTTTCTAGATCTCAACTTATTGTTAAACTTTATCAAATTCTCGTTAAGTTCTTCGAACTTTTAGGTTATACTCATCAACTCTTGATTCCACCATTTGTTTGTTCTATATTTCTACTCTTTTCATATAATTTCAATATTTTTCTTGAATGTTTCAAGTTTATTTTTTGATCCCTACTTATTATTGGATTTATTATATTATTAGTAACTCTTTCTGAATTTTAGGTTAACCTCTTCCACTCTTTTTTCCACCACTTTTTGGTTCTATATTCCTACTTTTTTTTATTGAATTCCAACATTTTGTTTGAAATTTTCAAGTTCAATTTCTAGATCCCCACTTTCAGTTAAAATTTATCAAATTCTTAGTAAGTTGTTTCAATTCATTTTTCCACCGGTTATTCGTTCTATATTTCCACTCTTCTCATTAAATTCCAAAGTTTTAGGTTGATATTTCAAGTTTATTTTTTATATCTCTATATTATGTTAGACTTTATCTAGTTATCGTTAAGTTGTTCCAACTTATTTTTCCACCACTTTTTCAATATTTCTGCTCTTTTTATTGAATTCCAAATTTTGGGTAAATATGCCAAATTTACTTTTTAGATCCCTACTTCGTGTTGGAATTTATCAAATGGAATTTATCAAATCTTGTTAAGTTATTTCAACTTTTGGGTTAACTTCTTACACTCTTGTTCCTATTACTTTTTGGTTCTGTATTCCAATTCTTTTAATTGATTTCAAATATTTTGGTTAAATATTTTAAGTTCATTTTCTAGATCTCAACTTATTGTTAAAATTTATCAAATTTTTGTTAAGTTCTTCGAACTTTTAGGTTATGCTCCTCAACTCTTGTTTCCACCATTTGTTTGTTCTATATTTCTACTCTTTTCTTATAATTTCAATATTTTTCTCGAATGTTTAAAGTTTATTTTTTATCCCTACTTATTGTTGGCTTTATCATGTTCTTGGTAACTCTTTCCAAATTTTAGGTTAATCTCTTCCACTCTTTTTTCCACCACTTTTTGGTTCTATATTCCTACTCTTTTTATTGAATTCCAACATTTTGCTTGAAAATTTCAAGTTCAATTTCTAGATCCCCACTTTCAGTTAAAATTTATCAAATTCTTAGTAAGTTGTTTCAATTCATTTTTCCACCGGTTATTCGTTCTATATTTCCACTCTTCTCATTAAATTCCAAAGTTTTAGGTTGATATTTCAAGTTTATTTTTTATATCTCTATATCATGTTAGACTTTATCTAGTTATCGTTAAGTTGTTCCAATTTATTTTTCCACCACTTTTTGGATCAATATTTCTACACTTTTTATTGAATTTCAAAATTTGGGTAAATATGCCAAATTTACTTTTTAGATCCCTACTTCGTGTTGGAATTTATCAAATCCTTGTTAAGTTATTTCAACTTTTGGGTTAACTTCTTACACTCTTGTTCCGACTACTTTTTGGTTCTGTATTCCAACTCTTTTAATTGATTTCAAATATTTTAGTTAAATATTTCAAGTTCATTTTCTAGATCTCAATTTATTGTTAAACTTTATCAAATTTTTGTTAAGTTCTTCAAACTTTTAGGTTATGCTCCTCAACTCCTTTTTCCACCATTTGTCTGTTCTGTGTTTCTACTCTTTTCATATAATTTCAATATTTTTCTTGAATGTTTCAAGTTTATTTTTTATCCCTACTTATTGTTGGATTTATCATATTCTTGGTAACTCTTTCCGAATTTTAGGTTAACCTCTTCCACTCTTTTTTCCACCACTTTTTGGTTCTATATTCCTACTCTTTTTATTGAATTTCAAAATTTTGTTTGAATTTTCAAGTTCAATTTCTAGATCCCCACTTTCAGTTAAAATTTATCAAATTCTTAGTAAGTTGTTTCAATTCATTTTTTCACCGGTTATTCGTTCTATATTTCCACTCTTCTTATTAAATTCTAAAGTTTTAGGTTGATATTTCAAGTTTATTTTTTATATCTCCATATCATGTTAGACTTTATCTAGTTATCGTTAAATTATTTCAACTTATTTTTTCACCACTTTTTGGTTCAATATTTCTGCTCTTTTTATTGAATTCCAAATTTTGGGTAAATATGCCAAATTTACTTTTTAAATCCCTACTTCGCGTTGGAATTTATCAAATCTTTGGTAAGTTATTTCAACTTTTGGGTTAACTTCTCTCGCTCTTATTCCGACTACTTTTTGGTTCTGTATTCCAATTCTTGTAATTGATTTCTAATATTTTGGGTAAATATTTTAAATTCATTTTCTAGATCTCAACTTATTGTTAAACTTTATCAGGCTCTTGTTAAATTTTTTCAAAATTTTAGGTTATGCTCCTCAACTCTTGTTAAACTATGATAATGGTTTTATGTTCCTATTATTTTTATTATATTCCAACACTACCGGTATATGTTTCAAGTCCTTTTTTTACTAATAATAAATTACTTGTTAAGAACAACAATAATATCAATAAGGCGAATTATGGTTGACCCCTTACTATTTTAACAAATATCAATTTGCCACATAATACTAAGAATTTTTTATTACAACCCTTCATCATTTAAACGTTTTGAGTCCATAATCTAAGTACTTTTTTTTTTCATCTTCATTACTTCATGCAATCTTTTGAATTTGATTGTATGTATACTTGAGCTTTTAATTTTTATACATATCTATTCTCATTATAATCATTTTAATTAATAGCATTTAATTATATTAAAAATAAATCTATGCATTTATTTTCATCTTTCTCTTTACTTTTCAAATTAATTGCTTTAGTTTTTCATAACGTCAACGGTAAATAAATAAATAACAAGTAAGAATGATTGCAATTGCTATTCTTCTATGATGATATAAGTTAAGTTACAAAATAGTTTAATTTACAAGATTAAAGCTTAGTTAATCTATTTTAGTTGAATATCTCTATTTTTTTTTCTGTGTGCTTGTTGGATATTACTACAGTTATAATTATTAATATCATATCTTGTGGGATTTATAATTAAATAGAATAAGAATGTACATATGTCCTATGCTATTTTTGCACTCTTTTAGATTATTAAGATATCATTAACATTTTGATTATGTAATTGATTTTTGCAAGTTACAAAACTTATGTGTTGAAATATCATTTTTTGGTTGAAATCATTACTCAACACCTCGCGAGATTCGATCATGGTTTTCATCATCTATATTTGAAAATTTGACCTTAGTTCACATTTATGCTCATTTATCACTTAAATAATTATAATTTGCTAACATCATTTTTGTTTTAATGAGTACCACCCTCTTTTAAATAATTTTTCAATTTTTCAGGAGTTAACTAAAATAATTTTTCAATGTTTAACATGACTAATGTATGTCATTGTGAAAATATAACGATATAGTAACAACATTTATGATTATGATCTAGGCGTGTTTATTTTTTTAAAATGGTTTATTGGCATTTGTTTGTAAATGAAATTATAATGCACTATTAATTTATCCGGTGCTCTAAAAAGTAAAGCAAATCAAAATTTTCATTCATCTAAACATGTTTTTAAAATTTTAACATCAAATAAAACCAATACAAAACTAAATCAATTTACAGCTTCCAAAAGCTAGACTTCAAATGTTGCTATATTTCAAGAGTCTCTGCATACAAAAAAAGAAATTAATAATTCATAAATAAATGATATTAGAAAAGAAGGCTGGGAAAAAATAAATAATATTCAGAATTTCCAATGCATGTCCTAACTTCTTGGGTAGGATCAAATAAGTTTTATTTTCAATAGGAAAAAAATCAGCATATTTGTTCTAAGCAACCTTTATGTCAATTTCAGTTTAATCAAAAAGTGATCTTTGGAAGATAAATGGAGAATACATCTGCAATGAAAAAGAACAAACATGATTGCATGAATAATATAAATCATCAACTAGCATCACCTAATATGAAAAACTCAAAAAGTACAATAGAAGCTAAGCACGTAAAAATAACCGGCAAAAATATCAGTACATAGATTGTATATTTATTGTAGTTTTCATAATTCTTATAATTTGACAACGTTCGGGACATTTGATTTAGGTAGCTAGAGCATGTAAAATATCTAAATTACTAATTACCACATCAGTTAAAATGGTAGTAATATCAAAACCACAATAGAGGGGTTAGAAACTCAAATCAAAATAATTTTCAGCTTTTTTTATTTTTCTAGCGTGAAATACTGGAAAGAAATAAAATTAGTGTATAAATCAGTATTATAGCAGCATTTAGTTTAAAAAACAAATGAAAAAAGGCAGAACATGAGACTTTAATTTTAAGAACTTTTCAGAAGTGCAAACATGACCAAACTACTCTAACAATGTATGTTAATAAACTACCTTTAATATATAAGTTAACAAAACGCATACACAGAGGTTATACCATGTATGATCTTCAATTCTTACCTAAATTTCCTTATGCAATCATTTTCTGGAAACCTAATATAAACCAATATTTTGGATGTATTTTATTATTTGTTTACTTATTTATCATAGTTTCCACAATTTTTATAATTTATTTTGGAAACCAATATTTTGGATGTATTTTATTATTTGTTTACTTATTTATCATAGTTTCCAAACACAGCGTTCAGGTAACCAGAGCACCTAAAAATGAAGACTACTAATTACCATGGTATTTGAAATGGTAGGAATATCACTACCGCAGTAGGAAAAAAAATAAAACAAAATAACTCAAATTAAATCAACATGATTTTTAGCCTTTTTTTTCTTTTTCTAGCATGAAAAACTAGAAAGAAATGAAACTACTGCAGAGACAAACAATACAGCTGCAATGTTTACCAAAATAGCTTTTGAGAAACGACAAAGTTCATGCAACGAAATCAAAACATCATAAGAAGGCACGAAACTTGAAATTCATTTGTTGCTCTGAAAGTGACAGAATATACAAATTACTCTCCACTTGCATACTTGTTCTATGAAACTTTACTATCTACTTTAATTTAATGACAAAGTGATATTTG
>JASUUI010000238.1:0-55734 GCA_030444775.1 Atalantia buxifolia | reverse complement strand
ATTCACATAGTCAAAGATTTAGATGTCATGATTACAGTAACATAATTGACATGGTCGAAGACGCTTACAAGCATAGTGATAGAGATTCCAATTCTTTTAAGCATATGCTTGAAGATGTTGGAAAGCCTTTGTACCTAGGTATAAAACATTCAAAATTATCTAGTTGAATGAGACTTTACAAAGGTGAAAGAGAACTATGCGTGGTCCAATAAAGGATTTTCTGCTTTGTTATAAACTCTTGCTGATATTTTGTCTAATAATAATAATCTACTTAAGTCATGAGGCTAAGAAAATAATGAAAGTGCTAGGCTTGGAGTATAAAAAAATACATGCATGTCTAAATGACTGCATTTTGTATAAGAATGAATTTACTTGATCTTCTTGCTGAATGCCCAAATTGTAGAGCATCTATGTATCAAAGAAAAAAAGATGGCTCAACAAAGTTTAAGAAAGGGGTTCCTAAAAACGTATTATGGTATTTTTCACCTATTCCTAGGTTGAAAAGATTGTTTCAATTACCACAAACAGTTCAAAATTTAACATGGCATGCTAATAAAAGAATTCGAGATGGCAAGCATTGCCACCCAACTGACTCACCAGCCTGGCAACTAATTGACAATAAGTGGCTAAAATTTGCACAAGAACCTATAAATCTTCGTTTAGCTCTCTTAACTGATGGAGTTAACCCACATAGTACACTTACCACTACTTGTAGTTGTTGGCTTGTTATATTAATAACATATAATCTTCCTCCATGGTTGTGTATAAAGAGAAAGTTTTTTATGTTGTCTCTTTTGATATATGGCTCTAAACAACCTAGAAATGATCTAGATGTATACCTAGCACCTTTAATTGAAGACTTGAAAACTCTATGGGGTGTACGTATTAATGTTTATGATGCTTATAAAAAAGCAACCTTTAATGTACAGGATGTCTTGATGTGGATAACCACTGACGTTGCAGCATACAAAAACCTCTCTAGTTGTACTATAAAGGGCTATTATGCTTGCTCAATTTGTGGGATAGCCACTTGCATGTTAGCTGCCGCATAACAGAAAATGTCATATATGGGCCATCACCGCTTTCTACCACTTGGTCACCTATTCCGAAAAGCTGAAAAAGGTTTTCAATGGGAAGCAAAAGTGGAATGAGCCTGCTAAAACTTTGTCTAGTGAGAAAATCTTTAACATGGTGGAAGATATTGACATTAAGTTTGGGAAAAAGAAGGCCAAAAGGCAAAAACATGATGGTGGTGGTGATGAGAACATAAGTGAAAAATTATACAAAAAAAAGTCAATCTTCTTTTACTTAGAATATTGGAAGCATTTATTAGTTCGTCATCAATTAGATGTGATGCACATTGAAAACAATATGTGTGAGAACACATATGGCAACAAAAGATCAGATTAATGTTAGAAAAGATCTTGAGCATTTGAAGATCATGGGAAAACTAGTCCCTGATGAAACAAAAAAAAAAAAACAAAATCTTACCGCCACCTCCATACATTTTGAGTGAAAAAGAAAAAAAAAATAGTTTTGTAAAACCTTGTAAAGTGTGAAAGTCCCTGATAGGTATTCTTCCAATGTCCAAAAACTTGTTTCAATAGATGATTGTCGGGTTCAAGGCCTTAATTCTCATGACTGTCATACTTTGATGCAATAACTTCTACCACTAGCCATTCGAAATTGTTTGCTTATAAATGTGAGAATCAGGATGTGCTTGTTTTTTAATACATTGTATTGTAAAGTGGTAGATCCTAATACTCTTGACCAATTGCAAGAGGAAATTATAATCACTTATGCTTACTGCGGTAGTATTTCCCACCTAGTTTTTGACATAATGATCCCTTTAACATCCATCTAGTTGGACAAGTTAGGTTATGTGGGCTTATTTATCTTGATGGATGTATACTTTTGAGAGAGAAATGAAAACTCTAAAGGATTATATTCATAATCGCAACCGCCCTAAGGGTTGTATTGTAGAAAGTTATATTGTTGAAGAAGCATTTGAATTTTATCTTTGAGTACCTCTCAAATTGTGATGTTATCGAACCGCCTACTCGTTGTCGGATTAATTTTTCTGTTGAAGACCTTTGGGAGGTCCAAACATTAAGGTGGTTGATGATTCTTTATTGGCACAAGCACACCGGTGTGTTCTAATGAACACCCGTAAAATTCAAATATATATAAAGTAAATTGTTAATTTTTCCCAAAAATATTACTATTGTATTATACGATTAATATATTAGTTTTTAAATCTTAATATGGTCTCATTGTAAGGAGCATATGCTTATTTGGCATCAAGAAACCCCTATAAGGCAAAAAAATGTGGTTGCAAAATGAACACATATGTGCATTTTCTGGTTGGTTACAAGAAAATGTTAGAATTATTGCTTAACTAAATACAATATAGGATATAAACTTTAACAATACTTTTTTTACATGTAACTAATTAATATACTTCTTAATTTAAATTATACGTAGCACATGATAAAGCAAAAAATGTGTCGGTTGACAAAATAGTGTGGTGGTTGGCAAACAAACCACGCTCAAGCGTGGTGACCTTCCCTGACTACGAGATCAATGGTTTCAATTTTGTAACTAGGGGCCGGACGATGTCGTGTGGCCCAAAATAATGGTCTTAGGGTTGTCGCTAACACTCTACAAATTTCAAGCTCAAAAGATAAAAGTCCTCATTTCGGAGACATGACATTTTATGGAGTCATTGATGAGATTTGGCAGCTTGATTATCTAATGGTTAAAAAGTCATTTTTCAAGTGTGATTGGGTAGATGATAGAGGGTTTGCATTGACAATTTAGGTTTATTTGTAGTTGATTTAAATCGAATTGGCTATAAATCTGATTGCTTTATTCTAGCTTGTAATGCAAAGCAAGTATTTTGTGTAAAGGACCACTAGATAATAATAAATCAATAGTTTGTTCGGTGGTGACAAAGCTTATAAGTTAAATGGGGAAAGATGTGAAGACGTGGATGTATTTTCCTTATTATCTAACAAACTTCCAATATGTGAATTGGATGAGAAAGATGATGAAGGAATTTATGACAAAAAAGATTGTGATGCTATTCCCATAGATATCGATTTAGAAAATCACTAAATGCATTATTGTAGCTAGTTTCCAACACCAATTTTCATAGTTTTCTAGTAAGGGATTTATTTATTTCATTATATGTTATTGCTCTTGTATTAACTTATTAATCTAATTGATATACTTATTTATTTTAATTATTTTCAGGATTGTAGGAGATGGTCAAGATTATAAATTCACTCTTATAGAGCTCGAAGGAAGACTAAGGAGAAGAAAATAAAAAAAAAATAAAGGCTTGCAAAAAGAAGAATTTAGTAATAAAGCTGTAATTGAGTACAATTCTTATAGTGTTCCAGCAGGAAAGGGAATAAATGATCTTACGAGTTACATTAGAGTCATTGTATGTTAAACAATTTCGATCTTGATGATTGGAGGTGTATGCCACTGGACATGAAGGAAACTTTATGGCTTCATTTTCAGGTTTTGTTTACTTGCTTAATAGTATGTTTAAAGATTTTATATAATTTCACGATTTGTTTAACGCTGTTTCTAATCCATGTTATTGGTTTACAAAAAATTCAAATTGAGCTTGAAATGCAAAAGCCAAGTATTAAAATAGATGGGGGTTGCATCAAGAAACTTTAGAAGTGAACTGGCAACTAAATTTGTTCTACCTAACAAGGACGATCGAAAGTCACTAAAGTTGCCTCCTATTGAATATCCGAGCATTAGAAAGGAAGATTAGAAACTTCTTGTTGACAAAGTTTTGTCTGAACAATTTCAGGTGTGTTGTTTGTTAATATTACTTGATTTATTTGTTGTTAGTTACTAATAATCAATGGTAACATTTTGTTCTTTGTCGTATTGTTTGTGCATGAGAAAAGTAAGAAAGCAAAAGATAAAATAGTAAAGAATGTCTATAACCATCGCTTCGGTAGCACAGGATATGGTGGCATGTTGCATAAAAATGTATGTGTAGTAAGTAATCTAATACATATAATCTAATAAAATCAATTAGTTTTGTTTTATGTCAACTTGTATGTAAAAAGGAAAGTGGAGTTTTGAGCAAGAGATTGGCTGCGGTAAAGCTTTGTTAATGGCACGAAAGCGGGCATCGAGATGGCAAATATGCTTCAAGTGATGCTAATTGCTGAGAAAAGGCAAATGCCTTTTGGTGATAGCTTGAAGGAGTGAAGTAGCCATGAGAATAATTGGGAAGTGATATTTGGTGGAAACAAGGGCTACCATAATAGAGCATCAAAATCCTTAAAACAATTTTGTAGGTTTTACAACCCAAAACAGACTTTTCTTTTAGTCTAAAAGGTACCAAACCAGATAAAATTTATCAAGTTTTACGATGCACGGATCCTTGGCTTTGAAAGGCAAGTGCGAGCATACTTCCTTGAGATTTCAAAATGAGCAGATAAAATCTTTATTCTTTTCTTTTCTTTAGAACTTCATTTGCGAGAGAGAGAAGAGTTTAGAAAGTCATAGCTTAGAAAACACGAGTTTTTATTGATAATGCTTGATAGCGATGATTCGATCTATGTTACAAGGAAGAGAGAAATCCTTTATATAAGGATTCCAAAGCGTAAAGATAAGACAGGACCCTTATCTTTTGCTTTTGAAAAGTAAAAGACACACTTATGACACTCCTTTAATTATTACAAGCGACAAAGACTTAAAGCATGACGTGGACATGACTTTTACAAAAGTAAAAGCTTAAAGTAAAAGCAAGCTTTAATGATTACAACAAGACAAAATCATAAAGCAAACATAATTATTACAACAAGACAAACTACTTTAATTATTGCAACAAGACAAACTACTTTATGGAGAGCGGAGATTCATGTAGTCGTCTTCAGATGACCAATCTGTTTCATCTGGATCACGATCATTATCTTTTGGGAAAAATGTCTTGGAGAGCTTTGGATGCTTTACTGTGGGGACCACGGCAAGGTGGATAAGGACAATCTCTCCTGTAGTAAAGTCTTGGTGGTAATTGTTGAGGTGATATTTAGTTGCTTTGTCTTTTACGAGGCGGAGGTTGAGATGATGATCTGGTTCGTGCATGGATGGTTGTAGGAAGCTGTTGAAGGTGTTAGGTGAGTGGAAGAAGTCTTCCCATGGGTCTTGAAGTCTTAGTAAAGAAATCGGTGTAGTCTGGTTTTCTTCCTTGATGATGATCTGGGAGGTGGACTTTGGTTTGGATATGGTGATGGAGTGGGAATCATAATCATGTCATGTTGAGGCGAGGATGTGTGGAAGATATCCTTATGAGGTGGAGTTTGGTGATTGAGTTGGGAAAGGTAATTGTTGAGGTTGAGGTGAATTCATTTTCAATGAGAGCGGGATGAGGAGTGGTGAGATATTCATATACCTGATCTTGAGTCCAGAAAAGGTTGGTGTCTGGATGTTGGAAATATGGCGATGGATAATGAACACGGATGTGAACATTTTGGCTTGATTCGGGCATGCGATCAAGATTATATAATTGATTAATTCTGTAATTTCTTTCTCCACACAGGAATGGGGAGAACACTCGAAAAGTCAGATAAGAGGTGGATTTGTCTGGATTAAGGAGATGGGACAAGGTTGAATGAAGCTAGTAAAACCAACTTAGTAGCATATAAAACGATTAGGCACCAGATGTACCATAACTCATCTTGGTAATTTCATTGGGTGGATCAAGTGTTAAACCAAGTAAAAACATGTTTTGGATGGAAGGTTGAAAAGGAAATGAATCTGCTAAAAGGTAAGCTTTCATGAAGAAGCGAAACATAGCCTTTTTGCAAATTCTTGGAGGGCAAAAGCGAGGTGAAGGTTTTGCCAAGGGAAATGTCTTTTTGGTGATGGCTTCAGAAGGAAGGGAAGTAGCCATGAGAATAATGGGAAAGTGATATTTGGTGGAAACAAGGGCTAGAAGGCATTACGGTTTTGAGAGTCGGGATAGCATATCGGGGATGAGGTTTTGAGATCCTTTTATATGCTTGTGACAGAGAAATCATATTTAGAAAACCAATCTTTTAACTGAGTAACATCTTTTGAGAACAGTATTACCTTTGAAATTGAGGATATTGGGAAAGGTGAATCTGTCCATTCGGATAAGAAAATGATGTCAATGAGATGAAACTCAAATTTTTGATGCCATTCTTTACTGCTTAAGATCTCTTTGAAAACGCTATGGTAGTGCTTACATGTGTCGAAAAATTGTCCACTAGCGTGGCGATAAAATGTTCTTTTCCATTGATTTCTTGAAGGATGGCACCCACATGATTCATCACTAGCATCATCATGCAATATCGTTTGCCATCATGATCAACTTTAATGGTGGCGAGATCTTGCGCAAGTTGCTTTAGAGTAGTGGCACACTTGTGTGGTCCGAATTCCACTCTGGAGGCTTCTTTTCAATAAAGCCGAAAGGTGGTGAGTGTAATGATCGACATGTGGGATAAAATCTCTGATGTAGTTGATAATGCCAAGAAATTGTTGGACTTGCTTTTTGGAAAGTTGCTGATCTGGAAAGTGAAGCAATTCTTGGGCAATGTGCTTTCCTGGTTGGTAGTGTCCGTCTTTAATGATCATACCAAGGAATTCAATATTATCCGTTGCAATGGTGCTTTTTTTTGTTGACAACATGATGCCATGAGTTTGGATAATATCAAAGAATTGATTTAACAGCTGGCGATGTTCATCATGTGTTCCTGAAAACAATAAAATATCGTCAATGTAAATCAATGCATGATGCAGGATGGGTTCAAAGATTTTGACCATGGATTTTGGAAAATGGAAGGGGCATTTTAAGGCAGAAGGTAAAAAACTGTCCATTGGAAATGAGCATTGGGGATACAAAAAGCAGTTTTGTACCGTTCAGAAGGTTCAATGCCTAATTGCCAAAAACCTGATTTTAAATCAAATTTTGAAAAGATCTGGGCATTTTTAGAAAAAGTAAACATGCTTTGTCTTTTGGGCAATGGGAATTTATCATCTTGTAAAAACATGTTTAATGGTAGTAGTCAATGACTAAGCGTTTCTTCCCTCGGACAATCTCGAGAATGTTTTCAACATAAAAGGCTTGGCAAGCCCATTGAGAATGGGTAGGTTCTATAAGACCTTGGGCTAACAATTGGGAACACTCTGTTTGGGCTAGGACTAAGTCGAAGGACTCATTCTGGATGAGTGGCTTTTGTGGGATTAATATCTTCATTTAGTTTAAAGGCAACTTAATGAAGAAAGACTGATTTTTCAAAGTGGGTTTGGATGGGTGAACTCGAGAATGGGATTACGGACAATATTGTAAAAGCTTGGTTGAAATGTCGTGGTAAGATGGGGTGTTTGGACAAATTGTAAAGTTTGAATGTTTGTGAAAGGTTTGAACATGGACTTGACTCGGATGCCATTGGGAATGATCTGGAGGTGTTTGATCGGTGAATTATGTCAAAACCTAACAAGATATCCTTATTAGGCAAATTGGATCCGATAACTTTGGTCCAAATGACACAATTAGGAAAAAGTTGAATACCAATGGGTTTTTGGTAATCAATTTGGTAGTGAAGAATTTTCCACTTGCAACCCGGAAATGTTCTTCGTAGTGGGTCCACTTTCGGGGAAGAATGGCTGGATTTAACATACTTCTGCAGGCTCCGTGTATCTAAAAGACCAATTCTTTGGAATGGGCTGTGGAATTTTGAAGGTAAGATTTGGAGTTTAATGGAAGGAATGGGAGCGAAGTGTCGAGAGACAACAAGCTGTTGATGGAAAATGTTTTGAGGCTCATCATTTTACGAATCACTAGATGAGTCTTCCGGTCGAACACGTTTCATCGATGGGTTCTTCTTTTCGAGAGAAATAGATTCAAGCTCTTCTTTTCGGGAGAATAATCGGTGGTGGCTGAAGGTGTTCAACTAGCGAATAGATTTTTCGTTTGTTGGGACAATCTTTGGCATAGTGACCTTTTTCTTGCGAGATAAAACATCTCGCTTGATTTTCTCCGTTTGATCTCTGAATGAACTTGATTTTTTCTGAAGAATCATGTAAGGCTTTACGGATTTGCGAGGCTTTGAAGAATATTGGATTCTTTGAATTTCCGGAAATGCCTTTTCTTTTGGAACTACAATCACAATCCTTTTCTTTTTGCACTTGATCGGAGATAAGGTTTTTGCAAGCACTACGGAATGGCTCTTTGTCTTTTAACAGTTCTTTGAAAAAGCTGTTTTTGCTCATAAAGTTTATCAAGGCATGTCTTAGCAATCGAAAGATTTTGCCAAGAGATATAGTGTCAAGACTAGATTGTGAGTTTTGAGTGCCTTTGGATGTCTGGTTGTAGTTCATCAGTAGGAAGCCGAGAAAGACATGCTTGATGTAGGTTCATTGAATCCATTAAGCTTGTAGTACAAGAGAGACATTCTTTTGTAATGGAATTCAAGATCTTTAGCATTGAGAAGCGGCATTTCATATTGAGATAGTCTCTGCGTGCGACTTAAAACAAAAACTGGTGGATCGCCTAAAGCGATCATGAATAGCTGCAAAAGCGATTGAGACTTACAGTAATTGAACAAATTGCGATTTACTGTATTGGCCTAATGAATCAAACCAATCTCTTAGGGCACCGTAAAACAGTAGAAATTCCCAAGGACGGAATGAGTAGTTGCTCACAATAGTAACATTTGGAGATCAATCCGAGCGACATTTGATAAGTCTGTCTCGCCATTTATGAGATGGAATATCATCAAATGTAAACCATGGACCATTGGATGGTTTTCACGTTTGACCATGAGGGTGAGTTGTGGCGAAGGTTCAGTGGAGGTTCATCCTCGATATCGAGGAATGTCAAAATATGGTTCGGGTGGTCTAGAGGTTTGGCCTTGTTCGGGTGGATTATCGACCATGAGGATTCTGGTAATATCAGCATAAGACTTGTCAGAATCACTGGATGTAAATGGTGAAGAAGAGGCTGTGTCAGTAGAAGGTTCTGAAACAGCTAGGTTTGAATCAGAAGTGGATTCATCAGGTTCGGAAGATGGATCGGCTACTTGAGCACTGTATTGATGCATAGGTGTTTTATCTTTAGACTGTGTTGGTGGTGGAGGCTGTGGTGATGTTGGGGTGTGAGTTGGAGAGTGGTGCTGGAATAGTTAAGGAGGATTTGTAGGTTCGGAGGAGGAGGAGGTGAGGTTTGGGTTTTGGTTTTGATTTAGGTTTTGGTCTTTGGTGGAATAGGGTGGTCTCGAATAGAGTATGGGTCATTCAAATAATTTGGATGGATCATAAGATCGATTGGAGAAAGCATAGAAGCAAATGGGTGGTAAGGTGGACTTATGGTGGGTATAGGTGGTGATGTGGTAAACAAGGTAGGTCTTTGTTTTTGAGATTCAATGGGCAGGCAAGCTCGGTTTGTAAGCGTCGATCTCTCTTTCTTTTTGGTCAAACTACGGGCCATTGTATCGTTGAGCAAGCATGGTTGGACTCGAATCGAATTGAACAATTACGCAGATTTAAGATTACAGTGGATCTGCTCCATTTGGTGTAATTGAGTCACTTTCGTCTCTCTGTTCGATTAAATAAACCCGTTTTTCAACCTTGGAATGGATATTCAACAAGGTATCATTTTGTGCTCTGGCATTTTGGGTTTGCCCGTTGAGAAGCAGATTCAAAAGGTTTAGGAGGTTCAAGATGACCGGTTGAGGTAATAGCTGAAGGAATGAAAGGTTTAGACACAACATTGCGTTGTGAATCAGTATGGGTGTCAATAGGAGGAAAAGATGAAGAATAGTCTGAAGAGGTGGAGGAAAACATCATACAAGCCAATGGTTATGCGATTGGTGTGGAGTTGTGAGAAATGGAGGAACTTGATTTGCAATTTCTTGCAATCCATTTGAGTTCTTTTTTGTAAATGGGTAGTGGACTTGGTGGAGGTGGAGGGTCTTTTGGTGGTTTGGGTTCACAGTGTTTACATGGGACAGGGAAGGTTTTCTTTTTGGGTTTTCTTTTCCTTTTGGTGTCATAATCATCGTCCTCTTCCCAATCATCCCAACAGGGACAATTTGGGTCGCACATTCTGATCCGAGGACATCCATAAAAATGTCCATTGTGTTTGGCTGGATATACTGAGGTAACCATCGAAATTGAACCACTGTGATTGGCGAGATCTTCTTGAGGTATGCGAGCAGTTTGTGATCATTGAGGAATAAGTGAAAGAGAGCGAGAGAGGCTCTTGTGGAGCACTTGGAGGTGGTTTGAAAGTCATCTGAACTGTTCCATCTGTCGTCTTTCAAACATGCTTTGATGTCGAATAGGAGTGTATTATTATGGAAGCGCTTTCATAGTTTGAGATCCATTCAAGAGGCATAAGTGGATGAGCTCATGTCGAGGAATTTGTCTTGGGATCTGGATAATGGTTGGGATCGATCGATTACGCTAACACCATGAGGGTGTCGAGTGATGTTCGGTGTGGGTAGATCTAAGGCATGATTTTGAAGCCTATAGACCAATTGATGATGAAGGGTAGCAATTTTGGCTGAAGAAATTTGTTCTGCACCTTGAATTTGAACTTGGACTTTCAAGGCTGTTGAAAGGTTGGTATCTTGAAGAGAAAGGTTGAAATTTGGATAGAAAGTGAGTAGAACACTTCCTGCATGAAGGGTTGTGAGGACGATACCTATAACTTGACATCTTGAGTGCTTGTTTGAGCAAGGTATCCAACATAGCAATCCGGGCTGTGACCGGTAATCCTTTTCTCCCATGAAGGGTAAGGATTAATCTGACTCCTCCCAGATGGAGATGAGTATAACCTTCTCTTTTCCAGTTTGAGATTAACTCTGAAGGGATTTCCAGAGTTACATATTGCTCAGCAGTGGTTGCTTGGAGTGAACATTGGTCAAGTCTAGAAAATGGATGTATTCTTTTAGGTGAGGCCTTTTAGTGGATATGAGAGTTCTGATGCTTCGGGTAAAAGAACTGGGTCGTTTGTACAACTGGTAAGGACTGATAAGAGGGTAGGAGAATTCACTGATTTGGGCAGATTCAGGGATATAGGAGTATTCTACAAGATTTTCGATTTTATTGGTAGTGTGAGAAGTGCAAGATTTGGGTAAAGAAAGTGTAGAAGAAAGAGTAATCGGGGTTGAAGGAGTTGAAGTTGAAGATGAAGATGATGCCATGATTTAGAAATTCTCTCTGCTCCTGAAGTCTATTGATCAAAATTGAATAAAAGATTTTAATCATACCATTTTGGGGAAATGAAGAACAAAGTTTTGAAAACAAAAGGGTTTCCAAGGTAAGTAAAACTCCGATATGGCTCTGATACCATATTAGTACGTGGCGTTGTTTACACCAGGTCTACAACAGTTAGAACTGTACTTTGGGCGATGCCACTGCAAGTCTGGTTTCAAGTAGATATACTTGTATGAGCATCAAAATCCTTAAAACAATTTTGTAGGTTTTACAACCCAAAAGCAGACTTTCCTTTTAGTCTAAAAACAGGTACCAAACCGAGATAAAATTTATCAAGTTTTCGATGCACAGGATCCTTCTTTGAAAGGCAAGTGCGAGCATACTTCCTTGAGATTTCAAAATGAACAGATAAAATCTTTATTCTTTTCTTTTCTTTAGAACTTCATTTGCAGAGAGAGAGAGAAGAGTTTAGAAAGTCATAGCTTATAGAGAACACGAGTTTTTATTGATTTTGATAGATATGATTATATATGTTACAGGAGGAGAAAATCCTTTATATAAGGATTTCAAAGCGTAAAGATAAGACAGGACCCTTATCTTTTGCTTTTTGAAAAGTAAAAGACACACTTATTACACTCCTTTAATTATTACAAGCGACAAAGACTTAAAGCATGACGTGGACATGACTTTTACAAAAGTAAAAGCTTAAAGTAAAAGCAAGCTTTAATGATTACAACAAGACAAAATCATAAAGCAAACATAATTATTACAACAAGACAAACTACTTTAATTATTGCAACAAGACAAACTACTTTATGGAGAGCGGAGATTCATGTAGTCGTCTTCAGATGACCAATCTGTTTCATCTGGATCACGATCATTATCTTTTGGGAAAAATGTCTTGGAGAGCTTTGGATGCTTCTGTGGGGACCACGGTAGGTGGATAAGGACAATCTCTCCTGTAAAGTCTTGGGTGGTAATTGTTGAGGTGATGTTGATTTGTTGCTTTGTCTTTTTCGAGGCGGAGGTTGAGATGATGATCCTGGTTCATGCATGGATGGTTGTGGGAACTGTTGAAGGTGTTGGCTGAGTGGAAGGAAGTCTTCCCATGGGTCTTGAGAGTCTTGGTAAAGGAAGTCAGTGTAGTCTGGCTTTTCTTCCTTGATGATGATCTGGTGGACTTTGGTTTGGATATGGTGATGGAGTGGGAATCATAATCATGTCATGTTGAGGGCGAGGATGTGTGGAAGATATCCTTATGAGGTGGAGTCTGGTGATTGAGTTGGGAAAGGTAATTGTTGAGGTTGGGCTGGAATTCATTTTCAATGAGGGCAGGATGAGGAGTGGTGAGATATTCATATACGATCTTGAGTCGAGAAAAGGTTGGTGTCGGATGTTGGAAATATGGGCGATGGATAATGAACACGAGATGTGAACATTTTGGCTTGATTGAGCATGCGATCAAGATTATATAATTGATTAATTGCTTTGTAATTTCTTTCTCCACCGAGGAATGGGGAGAACCACTCGAAGGGTCCAGATAAGAGGTGGATTTTCTGGATTAAGGAGATGGGACAAGGTTGAATGAACCTGGTAAAACCAACTTAGTAGCATATAAGACAGATTAGGCACCAGATGTACCATAACTCATCTTCGGTAATTTTATTGGGTGGATCAAGTGTTAAACCCAGGTAAGAAACATGTTTTACGGATGGAAGGTTGAAAAGGAAATGAATCTGCTAAAAGGTAAGCTTTCATGAAGAAGCGAAACATAGCCTTTTTGCAAATTCTTGGAGGGCAAAGACGAGGTGAAGGTTTTGCCAAGGAAATGCCTTTTGGTGATAGCTTGAAAGGGAGTGAAGTAGTCATGAGAATAATTGGGAAGTGATATTTGGTGGAAACAAGGGCTAGAGGCTGTTCTGGTTTTGAGAGTCGGGATAGCATATCAGGGATGAGGTTTTGAGATCCTTTTATATGTTTGTGAAAAAAATCATATTTGGAAAACCAATCTTTTAACTCCGAGTAACATCTTTTCGGAACAGATTACCTTTGAAATTGAGGATATTAGGAAAGGTGAACTGTCCATTCGGATAAGAAAATGATGTCCAATGAGATGAAACTCAAACTTTTTGATGCCATTCTTTACCGCTAAGATTTCTTTGAAAACGCTATGGTAGTGCTTACGTGTGTCGAAAAAATTGTCCACTAGCGTGGCGATAAAGTGTTCTTTTCCATTGATTTCTTGAAGGATGGCACCCCCATGATTCATCACTAGCATCATGCGCAATATCGTTTGCCATCCGTGATCAACTTTAATGGTGGCGATCTTGCGCAGAAGTTGCTTTAGAGTAGTGGCAAAGACTTGTGTGGTCCGAATTCCACTCTGGTGGCTTCTTTTTCAATAAAGCCGAAAGGTGATGAGTGTAACGGCCACATGTGGGATAAAGTCTCGATGTAGTTGATAATGCCAAGAAATTGTGGGACTTGCTTTTTGGAAAGTTCTTGATCCGGAAAGTGAAGTAATTCTTGGGCAATGTGCTTTCACCGAAGTGTGTCCGTCTTTAATGATCATACCAAGGAATTCAATATTATCCGTTGCAATGGTGCTTTTCTTTGCTGACAACATGATGCCATGAGTTTGGATAATATCAAAGAATTGATTTAACAGCTGGCGATGTTCATCATGTGTTCCTGAAAACAGTAAAATATCGTCAATGTAAATCAATGCATGATGCAAGATAGGTTCAAAGATTTTGACCATGGATTTTTGGAAAATGGAAGGGGCGGTTTTGAGACCGAAGGGTAAAACTGTCCATTGGAAATGAGCATTGGGAATGCAAAAAGCAGTTTTGTACCGTTCAGAAGGTTCAATGCCTAATTGCCAAAATCCTGATTTTAAATCAAATTTTGAAAAGATCTGGGCATTTTTGAGAAAAGTAAACATGCTTTGTCTTTTGGGTAATGGAAATTTATCATCTTGTAAAAACATGTTTAATGGCTGGTAGTCAATGACTAAGCGTTTCTTTCCTGGACAATCTCGAATGTTTCTCAACATAAAAGGCTTGGCAAGCCCATTGAGAATGGGTAGGTTCGATAAGACCTTGGGCTAACAATTGAGAACACTCTGTTTGGGCTAGGACTAAGTCAGAAGGACTCATTCCTGGATGAGTGGCTTTTGTGGGATTAATATCTTCATTTAGTTTAAAGGGCAACTTAATGAAGAAAGACTGATTTTTCCAAAGTGGGTTTGGATGGGTGAACTCGAATGGGATTCGACAATATTGTAAAAGCTTGGTTGAAATGTCGCGGTAAGATGGGGTGTTTTGCATGATTGTAAAGCTTCAAGATGTTGGTAAAAGGTTTGAACATGGATTTGACTCGGATGCCATTGGGAATGATCTGGAGGTGTTTGATCTGGTGAATTATGTCAAAACCTAACAAGATATCCTTATTAGGCAAATTGGATCCGATAACTTTGGTCCAAATGACACAATTAGGAAAAAGTTGAATACCAATGGGTTTTTTGGTAATCAATTTGGTAGTGAAGAATTTTCCACTTGAAAATAATTTTATTTTCAAAATCTTGTTCTTCATTTCATCAAAATGGTATGATTAAAATCTTTTATTCAATTTTGATCAATAGACTTCAGGAGCAGAGAGAATTTCTAAATCATGGCATCATCTTCATCTTCAACTCCAACTTCCTCCAATCCTATTACTCTTTCCTCTACACTTTCCCTACCTAAATCGTGCACTTCTCATACTACCAATAAAATCGAAAATCTTGTAGAATACTCCTATATTCCTGAATCTGCCCAAATCAGTGAATCCTCCTACCTCTTATCACCCTTACCAGGTGTACAAACGTCCCGGTTCTTTTACCCGAAGCATCCGAACTCTCATATCCACTAAAAGGCCTCACCTAAAAGAATACATCCATCTTCTAGACTTGATCGAGTGTTCACTCTAAGCAACCACTGGCTTGAGCAATATGTAACTCTCGAAATCCCTTCAGAGTTAATCTCAAACCTGGTACAGAAGGTTATACTCATCTCCATCCTGGAGGAGTCGATTAATCCTTACCGCCCGTCAGGAGAAAAGGATTAGGTCACGGCCAGATTGCTATGTTGGATACCCGATTCAAGCGAAAAGAGCATGCAAGATGTCATTATAGTCTGTCCTCACAACCCTCCATGCGGGAAGTGTTCTACTCACTTTCTATCCAAATTTCAACCTTTCTCTTCAAGATACCAACCTTCCAACACCTTGAAAGTCCAAGTCCAAATTCAAGGTGCGAACAAATTTCTTCACCAAAATTGCTACTCTTCATCATCAATTGGTCTATAGGCTTCAAAACCATGCCTTAGATCTACCCACACCAACATCACTCGACACCTCGTGGTGTTAGCGAGAATCGAGATCGATCCCAACCATTATCCGGATCTCAAGACAAATTCCTCGACATGAGCTCATCTGACTTATGCCTCTTGAATGGATCTCCAACTATGGCGATTCCATAATAATACACTCTATTCAGACATCGAAAGCATGTTTGAAAGACGACATGATGGAACAGATTCGTATGACTTTCAAACCACCTCCAAGTGCTCCCACAAGAGCCTCCCGACTCTCTTTCACTTATTCCTCCATGATCACAATTGCTCGGCATACTCAAGAAGATCTTGCCAATCACGGGGTTCAATTAAGATGGTTATCCCAGTATATCCAGCCAAATACAACGGACATTTCTTATGGGATGTCCCTGGCTCAGGAATGTGCGACCCAAATTGTCCCTGTTGGGATGATTGGGAAGAGGACGATGATTATGACACCAAAAGGAAAAGAAAACCCAAAAAGAAACCTTCCCGTCCCATGTAAACACCGTGAACCCAAACCACCAAAATACCCTCCCCTCCACCAAGTCCACTACCCATTTACAAAAAAGAACTCAAATGGATTGCAAGAAATTGCAAATATGAAGTTCCCTCAGTTTCTCACACCTCCACACCAATCGTACAACCATTGGCTTGTATGATGTTTTCCTCCACCTCTTCGACTATTCTTCATCTTTTCCTTCTCTGACACCCATACGATTCACAACGCAATGTTGTGTCTAAACCTTTCATTCCTTCAAATATATTACCTCAACCGGTCATCTTGAACCTCCTAAACCTTTTGAATCTGTTCTCAACTGGCAAACCCAAAATGCCAGAGCACAAAATGATACCTTGTTGAATATCCATTCCAAGGTTGAAAAAATCGATTTAACCCAATTGACGACGAAGTTGACTCCATTCATACTCAAATGGAGCGGATCCACTGAATCCAAATCGAGGTTGTTCAATTGGATTCAGAGCTCCGAACCATGCTTGCTCAACGATACAATGGCCCAGAGTTTGACCAAAAAGAAAGAGAGATCAGACGCTTACAAACTGAGCTTGCCCAGATTGAATCTGAAAAACAAAGCACACTACCTTGTTTACATCACCACCTATACCCACCATAAGTCCACCTTACCACCCATTTGCTTCTATGCTTTCTCCAATCAGATCTTATGATCCATCCAAATTATTTGGCATGACTCATACTCTATTCAGAGACCACCCTATTCCACCAGCACCAAAACCCAAATCAAAACCAAAACCCAAACCTCAGCCTCCTCCTCCAGTCAGAACCTACAAATCCTCCTTAACTATTCCAGAGCACCACTCTCCAACTCACACCCCAACATCACCACAGCCTCCACCACCAACACAGTCTAAAGATAAAACCCCTATGCATCAATACAGTGCTCAAGTAGCCGATCCATCTTCCGAACCTGATGAATCCACTTCTGATTCAAACCTAGCTGTTTCAGAACCCTCTACTGATACAGCATCCTCTTCACTATCCACAACCAGTGATTCTGAAAAGTCTTATGCTGATATTACCAGAATCCTCATGGCTGACAATCCACCCGAACAAGGCCAAACCTCTAGACCACCCGAACCATATTTTGATATTCCCTCAGATATTGAGGATGAACCTCCAGCTGAATCTTCTGCCACACCTCAACCCTCTCGCGGTCAAACCAGTGAAAAACCATCCAATGGTCCATGGTTTACATTTGATGATATTCCATCTCATAAATGGCGAGACAGACTTACTGAAATGTCTGCCTGGATTGATCTCCAAATGTTACTTACGAGCAACTACTCATTCCGTCCTTAGGAATTTGCTACTCGTTTTACGGGTGCCCTAAGAGATTGGTTTGATTCATTAGCCAATACAGTAACTGCAATTTGTTCAATTACGGTCTCAAGTCTCAACTCTCTTGCGATCATTCATGATCGATTTCTAGCGATCAGTGCGTTTTTTGAAGCACGCAGACTATCTCAATATGAAATCTTTGCTCTCTCAATGCTTTAAAGATCTTGAATTCCATTACAAAGAATGTCTCTCTTGTACTACAAGCTTAATGGATTCAATGAGCCTACATCAAGCATGTCTTTTCGCTTCCTGCTGGATGAACTACAACCGGACATCCAAATGCGCAAAAAACTCACAATCTCGGTCTTGACACTATATCTCTTGGCAAAATCTTTGATTGCTAAGACATGCCTTGATAAACTTTGTGAGCAAAAATGCTTTTTCAAAGAACCGTTAAAAGACAAAGAGCCATTCAGCGCTTGCAAAAAACCTTATCTCCCGGATCAAGTGCAAAAAGAAAAAGGATTGTGATTGCGGTTCCAAAAAGAAAAGGCATTTAGGAAATTTAGCAATTGAGAATATTCTTGAAAGCCTCGCAAATCCAGAAAAGCCTTACCGATTCTTCAGAAAAAAATCAAGTTCATTCGAGAGATCGAAAACGGAGAAAATCAAAGCGGAGATGTTTTATCTGCGAAAAAAAAGGTCACTATGCCAAAGATTGTCCCAACAAACGAGAAAAATCTATTCGGCTAGTTGAACACCTTCGGCCACCACCGATTATTCTCCGAAAAAGAAGAGCTTGAGTTCTATTTCTCGAACAAGAAGAACCCATTGATGAAACCGTGTTCGCCTTTGGAAGACTCATCTAGTGATTGAGAAAATGATGAGCCTCAAAACATTTTCCATCAATAGTTATTGTCTCTCGACACTTCGGGTCCCCCATTCCTTCCATTAAACTCCAAATCTTACCTTGAAAATTCTACAGGCCCATTCCAAAGAATTGGTCTTTTGAATCTACTTTGAGCCGAGTATGTTTAAATCCAACCGTTCTTCCCTCGAAAATTTGGACCCACTACGAAGAACATTTCCGGTTGCAGTGGAAAATTCTTCACTACCAAATTGATTACAAAAACCCATTGGTATTGACTTTTTCCTAATCAGTCATTTGGACCAAAGTTATCGGATCAATCTGCCTAATAAGGATATCTTGTTAGGTTTGACATAATTCACCGGATCAAACACCTCAGATCATTCCCAATGGCATCCGAGTCAAATCCATGTTCAAACCTTTCACAGAGACATCTTGAAACTTTACAATTTGTCCAAACACCCCATCTTACCACGACATTTCAACCAAGCTTTTACAATATTGTCCAAATCCCATTCGAGTTCACCCATCCAAACCCACTTTGGAAAAATCGGTCTTTCTTCATTAAGTTGCCCTTTAAACTAAATGAAAATATTAATCCCACAAAGCCACTTATCCAGGAATGAGTCCTTGACTTAGTCTAGCCCAAAACAGAGTGTTCCCAATTGTTAGGTCTTATCGAACCTACCCATTCTCAATGGGCTTGCCAAGCCTTTTATGTTGAGAAACATTCTGAGATTGTCAGGAAAAAACGCTTAGTTATTGACTACCGGTAATTAAACATGTTTTTACAAGATGATAAATTTCCATTACCCAAAAGACAAAGCATGTTTACTTTTCTCAAAAATGCCTGGATCTTTTCAAAATTTGATTTAAAATCGAGTTTTTGGCAATTAGGCATTGAACCTTCTCAACGTACAAAGCGCTTTTTGCATTCCCAATGCCCATTTCGAATGGACGCTTTACCGCCCGGTCTTAAAACCGCCCTTCCATTTTCCAAAAATCCATGGTCAAAATCTTTGAACCTATCTTGCATCATGCATTGATTTACATTGGCGATATTTTATTGTTTTGAACACATGATGAACATCGCCATTTGTTAAATCAATTCTTTGATATTATCCAAACTCCGTGGCATCATGTTGTCGCGAAAGAAAAGCACCATTGCAACGGATAATATTGAATTCCTTGGTATGATCATTAAAGACGGACCTACCCGGCCGGAAAGCACGTTGCCCAAGAATTACTTCACTTTCGGATCGAGCAACTTTCCAAAAAGCAAGTCAACAATTTCTTGGCATTATCAACTACATCGAGACTTTATCCCACATGTCGACCACTTACACTCATCACCTTTCGGCTTTATTGAAAAAGAAGCCACCCAGTGGAATTGGACCACAAGTCTTTGTCTCCTTTCTCAAAGCAACTTCTGCGCAGATCTGCCACCATTAAAGTTGATCACGGATGGCAAACGCATTGCGACGGATGCTTTAGTGATGAATCATGGGGTGCCATCCTTCTGGAAATCAATGGAAAAGAACACTTTATCGCTCACGCTAGTGGACAATTTCGACACATTTGACTGAAACCTTTACCATAGCGTTTTGAAAGAAATCTTAGCGGTAAGAATGGCATCAAAAAGTTTGAGTTTCATCTCATTGGACATCATTTTCTTATCCGAATGGACAGTTCACCTTTCCCATATCCTCATTTCAAAGGTAATCTGTTCCCCAAAAGATGTTACTCGGGTTAAAAGATTGGTTTTCCAAATATGACTTTTACACAAACATAAAAGGATCTCAAAACCTCATCCCCATATGCTATCCCGACTCAAAACCGGAACAGACCTCTGCGCCTTTGCTTTCCACCAAATATCACTTCCAATTATTCTCATGGCTACTTGTCCCTTCCTCGAGCTATCACCAAAAGGCATTTCCCTGGCAAAACCGCTCGATCTTTGCCCTCCAAGAATTTTGCAAAAAGGCTATGTTTAAACGATTCTTCGAAAGCTTACCTTTTAGCGGTCATTTCCTTTCTCAACCTTCCATCCAAAAACATGTTTCTTACTGGTTTAACACTGGATCCACCCAATGAAAATTACCAAGATGAGTTATGGTACATCGGTGCCTAACCGTCTTATATCTTTACTAAGTTGGTTTTACCCGAGTTCATTCAACCTTGTCCCATCTCCTTAATCCAAAAATCCACCTCTTTATCTGGACCGCTATGAGTGGTTCTCCCCATTCCCCAGTGGAGAAAGAAATTACAACAATTAAGCGAATTATACAATCTTGATCGAATGCACGCATCTCGCCAAAATGTTCACATCTGTTTCATTATCCATCGCCCATTTCCAACATCCAAACACCAACCTTTTGGACTCAAGATCGGGTATATGAATATCTCACCACTCCTCATCCCGCCTTTGAAAATGAATTCCCAACCTCAACAATTACCTTTCCCAACTCAACCACCAAACTCCACCGCATAAGGATATTTTCACACATCCTCGCCCTCAACATGACATGATTATGATTCCCACTCCATCACCATATCCAAACCAAAGTCCACCTAGATTATCATCGCTGGAAGAAAAAACCAGACTACACCGACTTCTTTACCAAGACTCTCAAGACCCGGGAAGACTTCTTCCACTCGTACCAACACCTTCAACAGTTCCCACAACCATCCATGCATGAACCAGGATCATCATCTCAACCTCCGCCTCAGAAAAAAGACAAAGCAACTCAGACATCACCTCAACAATTACCACCAGGCTACAGGAGATTGTCCTTATCCACCTTGTCGTGGTCCCCGTTGCAAGCATCCAAAGCTCTCCAAGACATTTTTCCCAAAAGATAATGATCGTGATCCAGATTTAAACAGTTGGTCATCCAAGACTTACTACATGAATCTCCGCTCTCCATAAAGTAGTTTGTCTTGTTGCAATAATTAAAGTAGTTTGTCTTGTTGTAATAATTATGTTTTGCTTTTGCTTTATAGTTTTATCTTGTTGTGATCATTAAAGCTTGCTTTTACTTTAAGCTTTTACTTTTGTAAAAGTCATGCTTTAAGTCTTTGTCGCTTGTAATAATTAAAGTGTCAATAAGTGTGTCTTTTACTTTTCAAAAAGCAAAAGATAAGGGTCATGTCTTATCTTTACGCTTTGGAATCCTTATATAAAGTTTCTCTCCTCCTTGTAACATATATCGAATCATCTCAGCTATCAAGCAAAAACCTCTGTGTTTTCTAAGCTATGACTTTACTAAACTCTTTTCTCTCTCTCGAAATGAAGTTAAAAAAAGAAAAGAATAAAGATTTTATCTGTTCATTTTGAAATCTCGAAAAAGTATGCTCTTGCCTTTGAGGATCCTGCATCAAAAAACTTGATAAATTTTATCTGTTTGGTACTGTTTTTTTAAAAGGAAAGTCTGTTTTGGGTTGTAAAACTCTGAAAATTGTTTTAAGGATTTTGATGCTCATACAAGTATATCGGCCGGAAACCGGGACTTGCGGGCTCTGCTGGCCCAAAGTACGATTTTAATCATTGTAGACACAGTGTAAACAACGCCACGTACTATTATAATAGAGCATCAAAATCCTTAAAACAATTTTGTAGGTTTTACAACCCAAAACAGACTTTCCTTTTTAGTCTAAAAACAGTGGTACCAAACCGGATAAAATTTATCAAGTTTTTTGCACGCAGATCCTCTCTTTGAAAGGCAAGTGCAGAGCATACTTCCTTGAGATTTCAAATGAACAGATAAAATCTTTATTCTTTTCTTTTCTTTAGAACTTCATTTGCAGAGAGAGAGAAGAGTTTAGAAAGTCATAGCTTAAAAAACACGAGAGTTTTTATTGATAATGCTTGATAGCCGATGATTCGATCTATGTTACAAGGAGGAGAGAAATCCTTTATATAAGGATTTCCAAAGCGAAAGATAAGACAGACCCTTTATCTTTTGCTTTTTGAAAAGTAAAAGACACACTTATTACACTCCTTTAATTATTACAAGCGATAAAGACTTAAAGCATGACGACATGACTTTTACAAAAGTAAAAGCTTAAAGTAAAAGCAAGCTTTAATGATCACAACAAGACAAAACTATAAAGCAAAAGCAAAACATAATTATTACAACAAGACAAACTACTTTAATTATGGCAACAAGACAAACTACTTTATGAGAGCGAGATTCATGTAGTCGCCTTCGGATGACCAACTGCTTCATCCGGATCACGATCATTATCTTTGGGGAAAAATGTCTTGAGAGCTTTGGATGCTTGCAGAACGTGGGACCACGGAAGGTGGATAAGGACAATCTCTCCCGTAGCCCGGTGGTAATTGTTGAGGTGATGTCTCGAGTTGCTTTGTCTTTTTCTCGAGGCGAGGTCGATGATGATGATCCCGGTTCATGCATGGATGGTCATGGGAACTCAAAGGTGTTGGCGAGTGGAAGGAAGTCTTCCGGGTGGGTCTTGGAGTCTTAGCAAAAGGAAGCCGTCAGTCCGGTTTTCTTCCTCGATGATGATACCGGTGGACTTTGGTTTGATAATACGATCGAGCGGGAATCATAATCATGTCATGTTGAGGGCCAAGGGATGTGTGGAAGATATCCTTGAGGTGGAGTCCGTGGATCGAGTTGGGAAAGGTAATTGTTGAGGTTGGGTCGGAATTCATTTTCAATGAGAGCAGGATGAGAGTGGTGAGATATTCATATACGATCTTGAGTCCAAAAGGTTGGTGTCCTGGATGTTGGAAATATGGGCGATGGATAATGAACACGATGTGAACATTTTGGCTTCGAGATTTTGCATTCGATCAAGATTGTATAATTCATTAATTGTCAGAATTTCTTTCTCCACCGGGAAACTTAGAACCACTTCGAAAAGTCCAGATAAGAGAGGTGGATTTGTCCGGATTAAGAGATGGGACAAGGTTGAATGAACTCGGGTGCCAACCAACTTAGTAGCATATAAGATGCTTAGGCACCGATGTACCATAACTCATCTTCTAATTTATCAGGTGGATCAAGTGTTAAACCAAAGAAGAAACATGTTTTCTGATGGAAGGTTGAGAAGAAATGAATCTCGCTAAAAGGTAAGCTTTGATCCTCAATGGAAACATAGCCTTTTTGCAAATTCTTGAGGCAAAGACTCGAGGTGAAGGTTTTGCCAAGAGGAAATGTCTTTTTGGTGATGGCTTCGTAAAGGAAGAGCTTAGCCATGAGAATAATGGGAAAGTGATATCCGGTGGAAACAAGGGCTGAGGTCATTGTTTTTGGTTTTGAGAGTGGATAGCATATCGGGGATGAGGTTTTGAGATCCTTTTATATGCTTGACAGAAAATCATATTTAGAAAACCAATCTTTTAACCCGAGTAACATCTTTTCTGGGAACAGATTACCTTTGAAATTGAGGATATTGGGAAAGGCTGAACTGTCCATTCGGATAAGAAAATGATGTCCAATGAGATGAAACTCAAATTTTTGATGCCATTCTTTACCGCTAAGATCTCTTTGAAAACGCTATGGTAGTGCTTCCGTGTCGAAAAATTGTCCACTGCGTGAGCGATAAAATGTTCTTTCCATTGATTTCTTCAAGGATGGCACCCCATGATTCATCACTAGCATCTCTCGCATAATATGCGTTGGCCATCCGTGATCAACTTTAATGGTGGCGGATCTTGCGCAAGTTGCTTTAGTAGTAAAGGACAAAGACTTGTGTGGTCCGAATTCCACTCCGAGGCTTCTTTTTCATAAAGCCGAAAGGTGATGAGTGTAATGGTCGACATGTGGGATAAAGTCTCGATGTAGTTGATAATGCCAAGAAATTGTTGGACTTGCTTTTGAAAGTTGTTTATCCGAAAGTGAAGCAATTCTTGGGCAATGTGCTTTCCTGGCTGGTAGTGTCCGTCTTTAATGATCATACCAAGAAATTCAATATTATCTGTTGCAATGGTGCTTTTCTTTGCTGACAGCATGATGCCATGAGTTTGGATAATATCAAAGAATTGATTTAACAACTGGCGATGTTCATCATGTGTTCCTGAAAACAATAAAATATCGTCAATGTAAATCAATGCATGATGCAGGATGGGTTCAAAGATTTTGACCATGGATTTTTGGAAAATGGAAGGGGCTGTTTTGAGACCGAAGGGTAAAACTGTCCATTGGAAATGAGCATTGGGAATACAAAAAGCAGTTTTGTACCGTTCAGAAGGTTCAATGCCTAATTGCCAAAAACCTGATTTTAAATCAAATTTTGAAAAGATCTGGGCATTTTTAGAAAAGTAAACATGCTTTGTCTTTTGGGCAATGGGAATTTATCATCTTGTAAAAACATGTTTAATGGCCGGGTAGTCAATGACTAAAGCGTTTCTTCCTGACAATCTCGAATGTTTTTCAACATAAAAGGCTTGGCAAGCCCATTGAGAATGGGTAGGTTCTATAAGACCTTGGGCTAACAATTGGAACACTCTGTTTGGGCTGACTAAGTCGTAAGGACTCATTCCCGGATGAGTGGCTTTTGTGGGATTAATATCTTCATTTAGTTTAAAGGGCAACTTAATGAAGAAAGACTGATTTTTTCCAAAGTGGGTTTGGATGGGTGAACTCGAACGGGATTCGACAATATTGTAAAAGCTTGGTTGAAATGTCGTGGTAAGATGGGGGTGTTTCAGACAAATTGTAAAGTTTCAAGATGTCCATGAAAGGTTTGAACATGGACTTGACTCGATGCCATTGGGAATGATCCTGAGGTGTTTGATCCGGTGAATTATGTCAAAACCTAACAAGATATCCTTATTAGGCAAATTGATCCGATAACTTTGGTCCAAATGACACAATTAGGAAAAAGTCAATACCAATGGGTTTTTGGTAATCAATTTGGTAGTGAAGAATTTTCCACTTAACCCTAAATGTTCTTCGTAGTGGGTCCAAATTTCGGGAAGAATGGCTGGATTTAACATACTTCTCTGGCTCCAAGATCTAAAATACCAATTCTTTGGAATGGGCCTCATGGAATTTCAAGGTAAGATTTGGAGTTTAATGGAAGGAATGGGAACAAGTGTCGAGAGACAACAACCATTGATGGAAAATGTTTTGAGGCTCATCATTTTCTCAATCACTGATGAGTCTTCCAAAGTGCGAACACGGTTTCATCAATGGGTTCTTCTTGTTCGAGAAATAGAACTCAAGCTCTTCTTTTCGGAGAATAATCGGTGGTGGCTCGAAGGTGTTCAACTAGCCAATAGATTTTTCTCGTTTGTTGGGACAATCTTTGGCATAGTGACCTTTTTTTCTTGCAGATAAAACATCTCGCTTGATTTTCTCCGTTTCGATCTCTCGAATGAACTTGATTTTTTCCCCAAGAATCGTAAGGATTTCTCGATTTGCGAGGCTTTGAAGAATATTCTCATTGCTAAATTTCCGAAATGCCTTTTCTTTTTGAACTAATCACAATCCTTTTTCTTTTTGCACTTGATCTGAGATAAGGTTTTTTGCAAGCACTACTGAATGGCTCTTTGTCTTTTAACAGATTCTTTGAAAACCTGTTTTTTGCTCACAAAGTTTATCAAGGCATGTCTTAGCAATCAAAGATTTTGCCAAGAGATATAGTGTCAAGACCGAGATTGTGAGTTTTGAAGCTGCCTTGGATGTCCGGTTGTAGTTCATCCGGTAGGAAGCCGAGAAAGACATGCTTCAATGTAGGCTCATTGAATCCATTAAGCTTGTAGTACAAGAGAGACATTCTTTTGTAATGGAATTCAAGATCTTTAGCATTGAGAGAGCAAATTTTTCATATTGAGATAGTCTCTGCGTGCGAAAAAAAAACTGCACTGGATCGCCTAGAAACCGATCATGAATGACTGCAAAGAGCAAATTGAGACTTCTGGTAATTGAACAAATTGCAGTTGCCTGTATTGGCCTAATGAATCAAACCAATCTCTTAGGGCACCCGTGAAACGAAAGTAGAAATTCCCCAAGAACGGAATGAGTAGTTGCTCTCGACCGTAACATTTGGAGATCAATCCAGCGGACATTTGAAAGTAAGTCTGTCTCGCCATTTATGAGATGGAATATCATCAAATGTAAACCATGGACCATTGGATGGTTTTTCACCGGTTTGACCGCGAGGGTTGAGTTATGGCGGAAGATTCAATGGAGGTTCATCCTCAATATCCGAGGAATGTCAAAATATGGTTCGGGTGGTCTAGAGGTTTGGCCTTGGTTCGGGTGGATTGTCACCATGAGGATTACGTAATATCATGATAAGACTTTTGAGAATCACTGGATGTAGATGGTGAAGAAAGAGGTCATGTCGGTAGAAGGTTACAACCCTAGGTTTGAATCAAGTGGATTCATCGTTCGGAAGATGGATCGGCTACTTGAGCACTTTGTATTGATGCATAGGGTTTTATCTTTAGAAGCTGTGTTGGTGGTGGAGGTCACCGTGGTGATGTTGGGGTGTGAGTTGGAGAGTGGTGCTCTGAATAGTTAATGAGGATTTGTAGGTTACGACGGAGGAGGAGGCCGAGGTTTGGGTTTTGGTTTTGATTTGGGTTTAGGTGTTGGTGGAATAGGGTGGTCTCGAATAGAGTATGAGTCATGCCAAATAATTTGGATGGATCATAAGATCTGATTGGAGAAAGCATAAAGCAAATGGGTGGTAAGGTGGACTTATGGTGGGTATAGGTGGTGATGTGGTAAACAAGGTAGGTCTTTGTTTTTCGATTCAACTGGGCAAGCTCGGTTTGTAAAGCGTCGATCTCTCTTTCTTTTGGTCAAACTCGGGCCATTGTATCGTTGAGCAAGCATGGTTCGAGCTCAATCCAATTGAACAATTTCGATTTAAGATTCTCGGTGGATCTGCTCCATTTGAGCCGTAATTGAATCAACTTTCGCCTCGATCTGTCATTAAATCGGCGATCTTTTCAACCTTGGAATGGATATTCAACAAGGTATCATTTTCAGGCTCGCATTTTAGGGTTTGCGTTGAGAACGGATTCAAAAGGTTTAGGAGGTTCAAGATGACCGGTTGAGGTAATAGTGAAGGAATGAAAGGTTTAGACACAACATTGCGTTGTGAATCGATATGGTGTCAAGAGAAGGAAAAGATGAAGAATAGTCTCAAGAGGTGGAGGAAAACATCATACAAGCCAATGGTTGTACGATTGGTGTGGAGGTGTGAAAAATGAGGAACCTCGATTTGCAATTTCTTGCAATCCATTTGAGTTCTTTTTGTAAATGGGTAGTGGACTTGGTGGAGGTGGAGGGTCTTTTGGTGGTTTGGGTTCACAAAGTGTTTACATGGGACGAGGAAGGTTTTCTTTTTGGGTTTTCTTTTCCTTTTGGTGTCATAATCATCGTCCTCTTCCCAATCATCCCAACAGGGGACAATTTGGGTCGCACATTCTCGAGCCGGGGACATCCCATAAGAAATGTCCGTTGTGTTTGGTTGGATATACAGGATAACCATCGAAATTGAACCACCTCGATTGGCGAGATCTTCTTGAGTCTGCCCAACAGTTGTGATCATGGAGGAATAAGTGAAAGAGAGCAGGAGGCTCTTGTGGAGCACTTGAGGTGGTTTGAAAGTCATACGAACTTCCCATCATGTCGTCTTTCAAACATGCTTTCGATGTCCGAATAGAGTGGTATTATTATGGAATCGCTTAGTTGGAGATCCATTCAAGAGGCATAAGTCGTATGAGCTCATGTCGAGGTATTTGTCTTGGGATCTGGATAATGGTTGGGATCTGATCTGATTCTGCTAACACCATGAGGGTGTCAGAGTGATGTTCAGGTGTGGGTAGATCTAAGGCGTGATTTTGAAGACTATAGACCAACCGATGAAGGGTAGCAATTTTGGTCAAGAAATTTGTTCTGCACCTTGAATTTGGACTTGGACTTTCAAGGTCATTGGAAGGTTGGTATCTTGAAGAGAAAGGTTGAAATTTGGATAGAAAGTGAGTAAAACACTTCCTGCATGAAGGGTTGTGAGGACAGTACCTATAACAGCATCTTGGTCTTTGTTTGAACCGGGTATCTAGCATAGCAATTCGAGCTGTGACCGGTAATCCTTTTCTCCCATGAAGGGTGAGGATTAATCTTACTCCTCCGAGATGGAGATGAGTATAACCTTCTCTTTTCCAGTTTGAGATTAACTCTGAAGGGATTTCTAGAGTGACATATTGCTCAGCAGTGGTTGCTTGGAGTGAACACTGATCGAGTCTAGAAGACTGGATGTATTCTTTTGGGTGAGGCCTTTTAGTGGAGATAAGAGTTCTAATGCTTCGGGTAAAAGAACTGGGTCGTTTGTACAACTGGTAAGGACTGATAAGAGGGTAGGAGGATTCACTAATTTGGGCAGATTCAGGGATATAGGAGTATTCTACAAGATTTTCGATTTTATTGGTAGTGTGAGAAGTGCAAGATTTGGGTAAAGAAAGTGTAGAAGAAAGAGTAATAGGGTTCGAAGGAGTTGAAGTTGAAGATGAAGATGATGCCATGATTTAGAAATTCTCTCTGCTCCTGAAGTCTATTGATCAAAATGGAATAAAGATTTTAATCATACCATTTTGGTGAAATGAAGAACAAAGTTTTGAAAACAAAAATTTTCAAGGTAAGTAAAACTCCGATATGGCTCTGATACCATAATTTAGAAATTCTCTCTTTGCTTCTTGAAGTCTATTGATCAAAATGGAATAAAGATTCCTTTTATATGTTTGTGAAAAGTCATATTTAGAAAACCAATCTTTTAACCTGAGTAACATCTTTTCGGGAACAGTATTACCTTTGAAATTGAGGATATTAGGAAAAGCTGAACTGTCCATTCTGATGAGGAAATGATGTCCAATGAGATGAAACTCAAATTTTTTGATACCATTCTTTACCGCTAAGATCTCTTTGAAAACGCTATGGTAGTGCTTCTGTGTCAGAAAATTGTCCCTGGCGTGAGCGATAAAGTGTTCTTTTCCATTGATTTCTTCAAGGATGGCACCCCATGATTCATCACTAGCATCTGTCTGCAATATGCGTTTGCCATCTGTGATCAACTTTAATGGTGGCAGATCTTGCGCAAGTTGCTTTAGAGTAGTGACAGCACTTGTGTGGTCTGAATTCCATTCTGGAGGCTTCTTTTTCAATAAAGCCGAAAGGTGATGAGAGTGTAATAACGATCGACATGTGGGATAAAGTCTCGTGTAGTTGACAATGCCAAGAAATTGTTGGACTTGCTTTTGGAAAGTTCTTGATCACGGAAAGTGAAGCAATTCTTGGGCAATGTGCTTTCTGGTTGGTAGTGTCCGTCTTTAATGATCATACCAAGGAATTCAATATTATCTGTTGCAATGGTGCTTTTCTTTGCTGACAGCATGATGCCATGAGTTTGGATAATATCAAAGAATTGATTTAACAATGGCGATGTTCATCATGTGTTCCTGAAAACAGTAAAATGTCGTCAATGTAAATCAATGCATGATGCAAGATAGGTTCAAAGATTTTGACCATGGATTTTTGGAAAATGGAAGGGCGGTTTGAGACCGAAGGGTAAAATCTGTCCCATTGGAAATGGCATTGAATGCAAAAAGCGATTTTATACCGTTCGAAGGTTGAATGCCTAATTGCCAAAATCGATTTTAAATCAAATTTTGAAAAGATCTGGGCATTTTTGAGAAAAGTAAACATGCTTTGTCTTTTGGGCAATGGGAATTTATCGTCTTGTAAAAACATGTTTAATGGCTGGTAGTCAATGACTAAGCGTTTCTTTCCTCGAACAATCTCGAAATGTTTTTCAACATAAAAGGCTTTGGCAAGCCCATTGAGAATGGTAGGTTCTATAAGACCTTGGGCTAACAATTGTGAACACTCTGTTTGGGCTAGGACTAAGTCAGAAGGACTCATTCCTGGATGAGTGGCTTTTGTGGGATTAATATCTTCATTTAGTTTAAAGGGCAACTTAATGAAGAAAGACCGATTTTTCCAAAGTGGGTTTGGATGGGTGAACTCGAAATGGGATTACGACAATATTGTAAAAGCTTGGTGGAAATGTCGTGGTAGGATGGGGTGTTTGGATGATTGTAAAGCTTCAAGATGTTGGTAAAAGGTTTGAACATGGATTTGACTTTCGGATGCCATTGGGAATGATCTCGGAGGTGTTTGATCCGGTGAATTATGTCAAAACCTAACAAGATATCCTTATTAGGCAAATTGGATCCGATAACTTTGGTCCAAATGACACAATTAGGAAAAAGTTGAATACCAATGGGTTTTTTGTAATCAATTTAGTAGTGAAGAATTTTCCACTTGCAACCCTAAATGTTCTTCGTAGTGGGTCCAACTTTCGGGGAAGAATGGCTGGATTTAACATACTTCTCTCAGGGCTCCAGATCTCAAAAGACCAATTCTTTGGAATGGGCCTGTGGAATTTTGAAGGTAAGATTTGGAGTTTAATGGAAGGAATGGGAACAAGTGTCGAGAGACAACAACCATGATGGAAAATGTTTTGAGGCTCATCATTTTCTAAATCACTAGATGAGTCTTCCGGTCGAACACTGGTTTCATCGGTGGGTTCTTCTTGTTCGAGAAATAGAATTCAAGCTCTTCTTTTTCGGAGAATAATCGGTGGTGGCTCGAAGGTGTTCAACTAGCCGAATAGATTTTTCTCGTTTGTTGGGACAATCTTTGGCATAGTGACCTTTTTCTTGCAGATAAAACATCCGCTGATTTTCTCCGTTTCGATCTCTCGAATGAACTTGATTTTTTTGAAGAATCAGTAAGGCTTTCGGATTTGCGAGGCTTTGAAGAATATTCTCGATTCTTTGAATTTCCTAAAATGCCTTTTCTTTTCGGGAACTAATCACAATCCTTTTTCTTTTTGCACTGATCCGGAGATAAGGTTTTTGCAAGCACTGCTGAATGGCTCTTTGTCTTTTAACGATTCTTTGAAAAAGCTGTTTTTGCTCACAAAGTTTATCAAGGCATGTCTTAGCAATCTGAAAGATTTTACCAAGATATAGTGTCAAGACTAAGATTGTGAGTTTTGAGTGCCTTTGGATGTCCGTTGTAGTTCATCCGGTAGAAAGCCGAAAAGACATGCTTCATGTAGGCTCATTGAATCCATTAAGCTTGTAGTCAAGAGAGACATTCTTTTGTAATGGAATTCAAGATCTTTAGCATTGAGAGAGCGGCATTTCATATTGAGATAGTCTCTGCGTGCGAACAAAACTATGTGGATCGCCTAAAATCGATCATGAATGACTGCAAGAGCGATTGAGACTTACAGTAATTGAACAAATTGCGATTTACTGTATTGGCCTAATGAATCAAACCAATCTCTTGGGGCACCCGTAAAACGAGTAGTAAATTCCCGAAAAGCGGAATGAGTAGTTGCTCCCGACCAGTAACATTTGGAGATCAATCGAGCGGAACATTTGAAAGTCCAATCTCGCCATTTATGAGATGGAATATCATCAAATGTAAACCATGGACCATTGGATGGTTTTTCACTTTGACCGCATAGCGGGGTGAGTTGTGGCAGAAGATTCGGCTGGAGGTTCATCCTCAATATCTGAGGGAATGTCAAAATATGGTTCGGGTGGTCTAGAGGTTTGGCCTTGTTCGGGTGGATTGTCAGCCATGAGGATTCGGGTAATATCAGCATAAGACTTTTCAGAATCACTGGATGTAGATGGTGAAGAAGAGGCTGTGTCAGTAGAAGGTTCTGAAACAGCTAGGTTTGAATCAGAAGTGGATTCATCAGGTTCGGAAGATGAATCGGCTACTTGAGCACTGTATTGATGCATAGGGGTTTTATCTTTAGACTGTGTTGGTGGTGGAGGCTGTGGTGATGTTGGGGTGTGAGTTGGAGAGTGGTGCTCTGGAATAGTTAAGGAGGATTTGTAGGTTCTGACTGGAGGAGGAGGCTGAGGTTTGGGTTTTGGTTTTGATTTAGGTTTTGGTCTTTGGTGGAATAGGGTGGTCTCGGAATAGAGTATGGGTCATGCCAAATAATTTGGATGGATCATAAGATCTGATTGGAGAAAGCATAGAAGCAAATGGGTGATAAGGTGGACTTATGGTGGGTATGGGTGGTGATGTGGTAAACAAGGTAGGTCTTTGTTTTTCAGATTCAATGATACTGGCAAGCTCGGTTTGTAAGCGTCGATCTCTTTCTTTTTGGTCAAACTCTGGGCCATTGTATCGTTGAGCAAGCATGGTTCGGAGCTCTGAATCCAATTGAACAATTCTGGATCTAAGATTCTGGTGGATCTGCTCCATTTGAGCTGTAATTGAGTCAACTTTCGTCTCAATCTGTTCAGTTCGTAAACTGATTTTTTCAACCTTGGAATGGATATTCAACAAGGTATCATTTTGTGCTCTGGCATTTTGGGTTTGCCAGTTGAGAACTGATTCAAAAGGTTTAGGAGGTTCAAGATGACCGCTTGAGGTAATAGCCGAAGGAATGAAAGGTTTAGACACAACATTGCGTTGTGAATCAGTATGGGTGTCAAGAGAAGGAAAAGATGAAGAATAGTCTGAAGAGGTGGAGGAAAACATCATACAAGCCAATGGTTGTACGATTGGTGTGGAGGTGTGAGAAATCGAGGAACTTGATTTGCAATTTCTTGCAATCCATTTGAGTTCTTTTTTGTAAATGGGTAGTGGACTTGGTGGAGGTGGAGGGTCTTTTGGTGGTTTGGTTTCACAGTGTTTACATGGGACGACAAAGGTTTTCTTTTTGGGTTTTCTTTTCCTTTTGGTGTCATAATCATCGTCCCTCTTCCCAATCATCCCAACAGGGGACAATTTGGGTCGCACATTCTCGATCCGGGGACATCCCATAAGAAATGTCCGTTGTATTTGGTCGATATACTGATAACCATCGAATTGAACCCTGTGATTGGCAGATCTTCTTGAGTATGTCGAGCATTTGTGATCATTGAGGAATAAGTGAAAGAGAGCCGAGGAGGCTCTTGTGGAGCACTTGGAGGTGGTTTGAAAGTCATACGAACTGTTCCATCATGTCGTCTTTCAAACATGCTTTCTGATGTCTGAATAGGAGTGGTATTATTATGGAACTGCTCATAGTTGGAGATCCATTCAAGAGGCATAAGCTGTATGAGCTCATGTCGAGGTATTTGTCTTGGGATCTGGATAATGGTTGGGATCGATCGATTCTCGCTAACACCATGAGGGTGTCAGAGTGATGTTCAGGTGTGGGTAGATCTAAGGCATGATTTTGAAGCCTATAGACCAATTGATGATGGAGAGTAGCAATTTTGGTCAAGAAATTTGTTCGCACCTTGAATTTGGACTTGGACTTTCAAGGCTGTTAGAAGGTTGGTATCTTGAAGAGAAAGGTTGAAATTTGGATAGAAAGTGAGTAAAACACTTCCCATGAAGGGTTGTGAGGACAAAGTACCTATAACAAAGATCTTGGTCTGTTTGAACCGGTATCAACATAGAATCCGGCCGTGACCTAATCCTTTTCTCCCATGAAGGGTGAGGATTAATCTTACTCCTCCGAGATGGAGATGAGTATAACCTTCTCTTTTCCACCTTTGAGATTAACTCGAAGGGATTTCTAGAGTGACATATTGCTCAGCGTGGTTGCTTGAGTGAACACTCGATCAAGTCTAGAAGACCGATGTATTCTTTTGGGTGAGGCCTTTTAGTGGATATGAGAGTTCGAGGCTTCGGGTAAAAGAATCGGGTCGTTTTGTACAACCTGGTAAGGGACCGATAAGAGGGTAGGAGGATTCACCGATTTGGGCGATTCGGGAATATAGGAGTATTCTACAAGATTTTCGATTTTATTGGTAGTGTGAGAAGTGCAAGATTTGGGTAAAGAAAGTGTAGAAGAAAGAGTAATCGGGGTTGAAGGAGTTGAAGTTGAAGATGAAGATGATGCCATGATTTAGAAATTCTCTCTCTCTCCGAAGTCTATTGATCAAAATGGAATAAAGATTTGAATCATACCATTTTGGTGAAATGAAGAACAAAGTTTTGAAAACAAAAATTTTCAAGGTAAGTAAAATGTGTGTGTGTGTGTGTGTGTAGATATTTACGTACATATATAATGCTTTTGTAATAATTGTATCCTAACATTTACAAGTGACAAGCTCAATAATACTTTATTAGAACTTATTTCTTCGCATACAAAAAGATTAAAACTTGTGTGCATGCGTGTTTGTGTGTGTAATGAAAGAGATGTCCAGGAGATCAAGTGGTTGTGTGACATGCTTTGTCTTGTAATATTTTCTGTAGTTTCAATTTGAATTGTATATGGGCTTGCTCTGTGTTGAAGATTCGGGAAGGATATTAGTTTAGTTTAGGCGATATCTTGTACTCAGAATCGCAAATTTATAATTATTTTTGGTAAAATGAGCTGAAGAGTCAAGTTGAATAAGGAACATTCCAATCACAAGGGTCAAATGACATTCTAGGTCAAGCTCTTCAGAAGCAGCCAAATAGAAGCAAGGTGCAAGGAGTGGGACAATTCATCACCCCATCTATGTACTTTCATGTCCCTGATGCCACTGAGTTAGCAAGAGAAAGAAAGATGTATCAAGAGAGTTTCCAATTCATGTCTGCTCAGCTAGAACGCATGAATGCAAGGTTAAATGCGTACAACAATACTGAAGTTGGAAGTTCTAACTTTCTTAAGCCCAAAACTTCCACTGGTGCTCAAATTGACAATGATCAGCAATCCCCTTAAACTATTGGAAAAAAAAAGGTTAGTATAGGGAATATTACATGTCATTATTTTTTTTCTATTTGTATATGCATGTATTACACTAATAGTATGTATTTTGATTATTGCATAGGTTGATTTCCCTTTAAGTAAGTCGACTCCAAAATCTGTGAAGAGTAAAATGAAGGACACTCCTACCACAATTTCCCAACCAACTCTTCAACAAATTCCCAAAAAAGTAGAGTGTGAAATTAATTCAAAGCCCACATCAAAAAGATTTCCTAGACTAACTCCTAAAGTACTAGATGTACAGTTCTCTGTCATGAGAGAGTACCTAAAAAGAACCATTGGTCATCGACTAGCAGGAAAAGACCTTAAGCTACGTGCGACGAATACACGGGCAACAGTGCGATCAAGAAAGAATGATACGAGTGAATATATGAACATGTTTACTATATTTATAGAGAATTCCTTGCCTCGGTTGATCAGGATTCGACATGACACAACAAACTTTGGTGAAATTTTGGAAACACACTTGAACAAAATGATTTGTGCTGACATCATAGAGTTTAAAGAGGTCTCAATCTGCATCATTAACATATGGATCAAGTACGGTAAATCGTAGCTTATGTTTTACTAAACTTGGAGCTATTATTTTGTTTCCTTTATTCAAACTTCGTTATATTTGTTTGTTTCCTCTTAGACGCTTGTATGAGGAGATGGAGAACAATAAAAGTACTAAGCTGGTTCAGTTTAGGCTTTTTGAGAAGCTATATCCAAAAGCCAGCTTCAAAGACAGGACTCAATACATTTTTAAACTTTTAGGTTTGGCAGCGTTAGGACAAGTCATCGTATTCCCATATAACCTTGGGTACAAGCTTTTTCATTTGCTAGTCATATTCTTTATTTAGTAGATTAATCACGAAGTAAAAAACTTTTACTTGTAATTCATGTGTGAGAAATTTTTTTACTTTGTTTAGTGGCCATTGGGTGTTATTCCCAATTGATATGGTGAGACGTATAGTCTATTATCTTGATCCCTTGGAAAGTAGTCCTGATGAAGAGCTAATATAGATTGTGAATCAGTTAAGATTGTTATTTGTATCTTTGATCATGCTGTTTTATTTTTATGTTTAACGCTAATTAGACGTACAATCTAATGTTGGCTATATCTTCATTGTAGTGGGATTCGAATGCATCAGAGTTTAAAGTTTGATACAAAGGACAATGTTCGATGGGTATCTCTAGGTAAAAATGAGACAAACCTAAATAATTATTATTAACGTACAATAAAAAATTTATGTAATTTTGATTTTGTAGTGTCCGCGACAGTTGAGCAGCTTTGAATGTGGTTACTATGTAATGAAATACATCCAAGATATCGTCACAAATGTGAACGTACTGAAAAATAATGTAAGCATTGAAAAGTTAATTATAGCCAACAATTGCAAGGTAACATACAAGTAATTTATGATTTTTTTTCCTTTAAAATACACAAGACTTGTTTTTCATGGTGTGCTAATTGATTTTATATACTTGTAAGTGGAAAAAAAATGAAGGCATATGTGGGCTCCAAAATCAGTGAAATTGTTATCTTTTTTTTTTTCTTGTTGGTTAACGTTTTCCAAAACTAATTGAGTACTTTATAGTGTATACTTGTTCAAAGCTTAATTTGATACTTGAAGTTTTTTTTTTTTTTACCCCAAACAATGATGTAGTTGAACTATTTTAATTTAACTGATGTATTTGGAATGTATATTATGTGAATTGCATTACAAGATTTGGTATGTTTAATATATTTTGACTTTTTTTAATTGTAAAATAAATAAGAAAAATGTGATTAAAAAAACACTATCAGATAGCATCATTAATACTGACACTAATTATTTAAACAATGTTAAAATTTTTTATGTTACTAAGTCAGTGGATTCCGATATGTAGTCACATAAATCAATGTCATGTAAATTGTATCATTAAATGCTAACACGATTGAGTCATTATCTTTGTCATTCTCTAGTGATGCAAATTATTGACATAAAAATAGTATCATTTGATACTAACACCTAAATAGTGATACACTAGAGACACAAGATATCGATGCAAAAAATCACTGATACTAAAAATTAGTGTCAGTGAATTCTGGCTTGAGCATTACTGACACAATTAACAAGTGTCAGCAAAAGTAATTATTGACATTAAAATGGTGTCAGTAAAATCCATTTTTTTGGTAGTGATAGCTCTCTTTATTTTTTAAAATCTCAATTTATCCCATTTTTATTAAGGATATAAACCTTCATTTTTTTTTTAATGAAAATAGAGGAAACTTGATATTTTCAAAAAATTAAGAAAGGCGTAAAAAATAATAAATTCGGCATGGGTGATATGAAATTTATCCGAAGTTATATCAGAGCCCAATAATAATCGTGCGCCAAAATGACTGTGGACGTGGACTCAACTGTGTCCGCAAAAAATTCAGGTTTATGTGAACCAACAAAAATAGAGATTTTTCAACGGGCCGGAATTGTTGTTTTCAGTAATTTTTATTATTATTTTTTTCAAATTGTCCTACTTCGGCTAAAAATAATTGAAAAAAATTATTATTTTTTTCAAATTATTATTTTATTTATTGCATGTTTAGTCTTGCGCTCAACAAATTAATACCATATGATCTACCGATATGGTAGGTTCAGATACGAGTTATGCAGATATCTGCCGTTCTACAAAAAGAAAGAAATTGATAAAACTAAATTGAAAGGATGAAACCATTTTAGAAAAAAGAAAAAAATATGAAAGGAAGATTGAAAATTTGCGAAAAAGGGGAGCTTCTAGGTAGCTTCCTCTGAAAATTTGCGAAAAAGGGGAGCTTCTAGGTAGCTTCCTCTCCTTCGATTGCCATAGTTTGAATGTGCAACCAAACTTTTACATTTTATTTGTTTATTTATTTTAATAAGAGATCTGTAAGAAAATGAACATAAACAAAATCAACATTAATCGAGGTCATTAATGCGATTCACAGAAAAAATTGCCACATATGGATGATTTTTCAAATAAATAATTATTAGCTAGGCATGGTTCTTCTAGCCCATCACGAATCCGCAACTACTTAGTGGATAACATTTTTTTGGTTCAATTTTTTTTCTCTGCCTCCCCATACATAAAATCATAAATATACATTTCGTCCAAGCTGTCGCTTAATTAATTGTTGATTTTCATTTGGTTTAATTTAACTTTAAATATTTGCAAAACTTGAGAAATTTTAAAATACATAAGAGATAATACGATTAACTAATACATGTATGACATGTGTAATTGAATTTAACATAACCACTACTTTCATAGTAATGTTTCAAATTCAACGCAAACATATCATACTATCATTTACTTATTGTATGATTGACACGGTACCTCTAATGTATTATATAATTTCTTGCAAAACTGAAACAACTGTTAAGGTGAAAATTATATCAGTATGCGAGTCCATTTTTGTATTGGAATATATATATATAGATCCCTCATTTTCATGTGAAACTAAAAGACAAAAAGAAAAACTACGAAAACTAAAAGACAAATTATACTATATTGGCTATGTTAATTTATATAATTTGGTCCTTCTTTTATTAAAATGGCAATAAAAGTTATTCAATACACACACAACCACTATTTTCTCTAGTCATGATTAATTTTATTATGTCAAACATTTAGGTGGCGGTTTATTTATATAAATATATGGTGATATATTAGTTGCACGATTATTGGAAATTCCAGGAAACACAACCGAAATGGAGCTCAAGGAAGCAGAGGAAACGGAGCCTGTGAGCCCTAGTGGTCAGTACTTGAACAGCTCAGCACTTTCGCTTTCTGTTCTTGCCGTCCTGGAATCCGAAATTCCAATTGACGATGCTCAATGTTTTTCATTACTAAACGATATTTTTCTCCCCATCAACCCACGATTCTCCTCTATCATGGTAATATTAAACTTTAATTAGATTTTAATCACTATTGTTGAATTATCACATATGGAACAGAAATTATCTTACAACAGGTTGTGGATGAAAATGGAGAAAAGCAATGGAAGAGAGTTGAGGTGAAGCTCAAAAATCACGTGAAAGTTCCCATTTTCCCCTCAGGATTGTCACCAGAAGCTTATGATAAGTACTTCGATGACTATATTTCAGAAATTGGAATGGAACTGTTTCCGCAAAGCCAGCCTTTATGGGAAGTTCATATAATCAAATACCCTACAAGCCATGCAGCTGGTTTCTTGATATTCAAGCTTCATCATTCGCTCGGTGATGGATTTTCTCTAATGGGAGCTCTTCTTTCATGTCTGCAAAGAGCTGATGATCCTTCTGTTCCATTGACGTTTCCTTCAGTCAATCGTTCCCCTTCGAATAAGAACGATGGGAATAAAAGTAACATTTTCAGTAATATGTATAAAATTTTTTCTGTGGTTTCTGAAACTGTATCAGATTTCTGTTGGAGCTTTGTGAAGAGTGCATGGCTTCAAGATGATCGATCCCCAATATATTCCGGGGATGATGGAATCGAGTTCCGGCCGGTCAGCGTAGCAACAACTGTCTTTTCTCTTGATCAAATCAAACAAATTAAGACCAAAGTTGATGCGGTATAGTTAATTATCTACTTTGATCGCTTCTAATCTTTACGGACTATATTTATTAATCGTACTTTTTTATAGATAGAGGGATGGTACATTCTAAAAATAAACTTGTTTTATAATTCTCAGAAACATCTTTTTACAGGCTATATAATGATAAATTATTACAATAATAATCTTAAAATTTGAATTTTACTTTTGTAGCCACATCTTTAATCGGTGAATTTTACCTAGGAAAAAAACCTGAGACCGAGAGCATATTATGTGCTTTTATTTATAGAACTAAATCAATATTTCCTCTCACTATATAACCAAGTGGGACTTGTTTATTAACGCATCTAGACTTATTTATGCGTAGCTAGTCAAAAAAAAAAATTTCTTCTGCTAGACAGTATCTTCCCAACAGCTAAATGATTTTGATTTTTGATTTCGTTCGTGTTCCCATTCTTGCCACGTTTTCTTGATAATTAATTGAGCTGTCACATAAAATACTTCTCCATTATGAAAATATACCAGAGTTAACATCAAATCCTGAATTTAGATAACTCAAAAGACATAGTGGGTGGTCTATGGCATAAGAGTGAATGCGTCCAAATCAACTAATTTTCATCCATTTTATTCATCTGAATCTGCTAAAAAATTTGTAGGGTCGGCTGTCCTTTAAATTTTATCACTCCATATGATATGAACACACGTACTTTTGAATTTTACAAATCCATTTATTTTCTAGGTATTTTATTATCATTAACTAGTTCAATTAATTTTTCTTGATTACAGACTATTAATGATGTAATTGCCGGAATAATCTTCTTGGGGACTCGGTTATACATGCAAGAAATCAGGCAGGGCTCAGGCAAAGCAAATTCTACAACATTGGTGTTGCTCAACACAAGGGCTTTTCGAAGCTACGAATCAGTGAAGGATATGGTTAAACCTGATGCTAAATCACCATGGGGCAATTACTTTGCTTTCCTACATGTATCAATACCTAAGTTAGCTGATGATTGGTCTTCAAATCCACTCGATTTCGTCGTGAAAGCACGACAAATCATGAATGTCAAGAAAAACTCTTTAGGCGCTTACCTAACTGGCAGACTTCTGGAGATTGTGAGAAAATTTAGAGGACCTGAAGTACGTAATATAAAAATAAAAATATCAATTGTTGTAGCCTATGGCCCGTGAGAGACATATTATTTAATGCCATAATAACAATAATATATCAATTAGAGAAATTCTTTATAATTATTAATTTGCATTTCAGGCAGCAGCAAGATATATCTGTAGCACGCTGAAGAATTCGAGTATGGCGATTACAAACTTGATAGGCCCGGTCGAGAAAATGGCTTTGAATAATCATCCTTGTAAAGGCTTATACTTCGTGGTGACCGGTGCACCTCAGGTATGCATAAAGGTAAAATTTGCTAATTTCTCTGCAAAACATAGTTCAAATGTGAGAACTTGTGCTTAATTTTGATCATTTTACAGAGTCTTTCAGTGACCATTGTGAGCTACATGGGAAAGCTAAGGATTGCCGTTGTAGGAGAAGATGGCTTCATAGACTCCCACAAGCTGAAGTCAAGCATTGAAAATGCCTTTGAGATGATGCTCAATGCTACATCCTGAACAAATTTTCTGAATGGTCACGCACCATTTGCCTCATAATTAATCAAGTTTGCATTTGCCAAAAATTCTATAATTATGTATTTAATAGAAGGGAGGATTATATCGGGTCAAATATGGGCAGATATTGTTTAGACTCGAACTAGATAAATTAAGAATAGTAAATGCAAAATAACCGCTTTAAATTTCTTTCTCTAGCTGTTGCCTTTATTTTCTTTAGTTTCGCACATTAGGATAAGGGGTTACAATTTTTCTTTGTTTAATGTGATAAATCAAGAGATAATGTTAGTAAAGTCAACCAACTGATTATCTTCCTTTAGCGTGAAAGTAAAATTTCTCTTTACTTAGAAGTAAACCCCTTCATCTTAAGAGCATACATTTGAATTAGGCTTTAATTATTATTATGTTCTATACATATATTGTTATAAATGATATTATATTCTTATCTGCTAACAATTAATTAACACATTACATTTAATTGTGAATAGACAACTCATATCAAGAGAGAATCTGATACCTATACTATTCATTTACGATTACATGTTGAAATTAAATAGTATACGAGCTAACTGCATATCCCTTTATTATGATTTTCCCTTTCCCTAAGTGTCCATACAATGGAGACATTGAGCTTGAGCTGGCACACATCATTGTTATTCACCATTAACGTACACAAATGTTTCTCTAGAAATTAATGATACATCAATTTCCATCAAACTCCAACCTTTTTAATTTACTTTCTTCGGACTCGTCACGAAAACTCTTCTCTCTTTCAGACAGCAGCTACTGCAACTTCAATCCTAATTCACCCTTCAAGTTCCACGTTTTAGATTTTTTTTCCCCACTCAAATCTAAATAAAGAGGCGGTGGGTTATGATATTCTTGTTGTTTTTGTTTTTATTTTTATTTTGCGTGATAATATCGACATTTGTCCTAGATCTGAAGTCTGTATGCTTCAGATCGTCAGAGAAACTATGTATAGGTAGCATATCAAGCCGTTGCGAAAAATCTATTACTCTATTAGTTAATTGGTAGTGAAAGTTGATATGAGTGAGTTGAGGAATATCGTTAGTAAATTCGAGTTCAAACTATATTACGTGCACAAAGAGTGAGTTTTGAACCGATACTAAAACTTTAGCAGTTCACTGTGAAAATAATAATAATAATAATAATAATAATAATAATTAGATACCGGTGAGAGAGTGGTGGCATTCCTTACATTCTTGTCCCCCGGTTTAATTATACCCCAATCATTTAGTAAATGAACGTTATTTATCATCAAATTAATCATTAATGTAACTTATCTTTATAATCTCTTTACCATGTTTATGAATCCAATTTAAAAGCAAATATTGATAATTTGAGGCTGTTTTGGTTTCTATGATTTGAACTAATTTCTTAATTTATTTATCTTTAAAAATTTATTAAATGTAACTTTTTCATAGGTAAAATAGTAATTAAAACAAATTGAGATTGTCATATCGATCCGAAATGGACATTCACTTCATTTTCTGTGTGAATTTAATTTGCTTTAGAAGGGAATTCGAGCACGAGAGCTTATGGTCAAACCCGCTAAAACAATTAGCAAAGACCTAAGTAAATATAGAAAATTATATAATATAGTGTACAATTGGGCTTACACTTGGGCCTTATAGTCGGGCTTCCTCTCTTTTCGTGTGGGACAAGCTGCCTTGACCAATGAGACTCAAATTAAATTCCACCATGCCGTCGTCGTCGAGCTGAGCCAACTTGACGGCGATGTCTTCCTAATTGCCAACTCTTAAAATAATAATTTCTCTTAATTGATGGAGCGCAAATGACAATGAAAAATGAGAATGATCTGTTTTTCGTAGAAGTATTGATAGAAAGACTACTTTATCTTACCTCAACTTTACGTAAGAGCTATTAAAATTTAAAATAATAATAAAGTTGTCCTAAATTTTAAATTAATAATAAATTTTCTCTAAAAATTTGTCGTGGTGGAGTTGAAGCGGAGTTTATTGATGGCTAAATATATATATATATTTTTAGGGATATTATCATTTGTACACCTAATTTTTTTTAACATATTAAGTCAATACCAAAATTTGGTAAAAACACTAAATGTTTATGTTGTTATTATTTTGCCACTATATTTAATTAAATATGAGTTAGAAGTCGATTTTACCCCTAGAGCATAAAAGACGATGTTTTTCTTTAAAAAAGAAAGAAATTACTAAAGAGAAATTTATTATTTGTTCAGCAGTTTTTTTTTTTAAACATATCAATAGAGTACCAAGATTTTCTAAAAACTACATTTTACCACTAAAAATAACTAAGGATTTAATCTATAGTGTAAAAGACAATTTTTCTATTTGAAAAGAAAGAAATTTTAAAAAAGAAGTTACCCTAGAAAAGTTGACGTTATATTCAAAAAAATGATTATATTTTTTTATTATATAAATATGTTGTCCATTCAAATATTAAAATTTGAGTAATACAAACCAAACACTTCAGTTTTGATAATATCATTCAACACCAGCAACCCCAAGCCATTTTAAACACTACAATAACAAGCCAAATACTCCAAATTTAACATTTAATCATTCAATAATTATGTTAACATTTTGGCTTCAATGGGAAATTCCTTAAATTCCCTTATGGCATCAACAAAATTTTAACTATATTAATATTTTGGTGGTAAAGTGATAACAATTTAAATATTAGGCGATAAAATGCAGGTTTCAAGAAATCTTAGTATTGCATCGAAATGCAAGAAAACTTCTGGTAGACATATGATAATATGTCTTACACAATTGAATGGTACGTTTTGCCTTTAACATGAAACTCCTTAAATTCCCTTATGACATTAGTAAATTTTTAACTGTATTAATGTTTTGTGGTAAAGTGATAATAACTTAAATATTAGATGATAAAATATAGGTTTTAGGAAATCTTAGTATGTATTGATATGTCAGAAAACTTCTGGTGGAGATATGATAATATGTCTTTCATAATTGAATGGTACATTTTGGTTTTAATGTGAAATTCCTTAAATGCCCTTATGGTATTAGCAAATTTTTAACTATGTTGATGTTTTGGTGGTAAAATGATAACAATGTAAACATTTGGTGATAAGATACAGTTTTCGCTAAATTTTGATACTAACTTGATATGTTAAAAAAACTTCGGTGGACAAACAATAATATCCCCTTTTTTTAAGCGGAACCACAATCTCTATATCCATTTTTGTCCTTTTGTTTTTTAAAGCAATGCTACTTGTAAGGATAATAAAGAAGCTGGGGCGAAGTTAAGATCACTAACTCGGGTTGCACCTAGGTAAGTTTTTTCAGAAAAATTTAGATTTGCCTTTATTAAAACTTATTAAAAAAAAACTAAACCTAATTACAATCAATTTCTATTTCCCTAAATCACAAAACTCACCCATGTACCCAACTAGATTCAAAATCTAAGTTCCCCAAAATTCCACTATTCGAGTCATCAAGCGACTGCCTCATGAGTGATGCGCAACTGCAACCGCATGGCTCGTTCGCATGCTCAGTCTGTCATTGCCCAATCTTGAATGCCCAATCTTTGTCTCTTGATGCACCACCCGGTATGAGTCATTATGTACTTTAAATTTATTGTATAGAATAGAATATGATAAATGATAATGATGACATACAATGTGGAAGGCCAGAAGTCAACTAATTCATATTTTTGAAATTGTAAAATAACAGATTAGCAAATTAATAGAATGTTGACACGACTCAAAAGTATTATTACTTCCAAGTATAAGAGTTTAGTTATAATATAAACCTGGTGAAGGCGATCGAGCCACGGAAATTTAAAATCTAATAGTCAATTTATTAAACTAAAAATTTAATGTGGGAAAAGAAATTAATCTAAATCAATCTAACAGTATGCTAAGGTTACGGGATCCACTCTCAGATTTCAAATTATGGTTATAACACTCTCTCAAATTTTATATTTTGCATTTCTTTTACCAATTAATTATTATGTCATTTATTTTTTAACTAACCATTAGTGTGATAAATATGAGACTAAGTACCTAATGTGCCACAACTATATATTTATAAATCTCTTCAAATTTATATTTATAAATTAAAATGACATAAAAGAAACTGGTAAAGAAGAAAAATATAAATAAATAAAATAAACTTTAAGACTCACTTGAGAGAGTAATTAACTCAATAATTTGAATTTTTGAGCTTTACCTTTCACATCAACTTAAAAAATTTAGCCACTCATATTGGAAAACAAAACATTCATTTTATTTAACAAATTTCTGAAACCTATTACACGAAGATTGATTACACAAGAAAACAAGAAAAAAGAAAGAAGGAATTCTTCAGCTTTCTCCCTCGTCTCTTCGCTTTAGCTCCCCTGCTCCACTCTCTTTCTTCGGCTTTTATGGGCAACAAATACCTCCACCTTCGTTCCTTTTATTCTTATTTAATTTATTATACATTATTATTTTTTATAATTAAAGGGATGAGCAAGTGAATGGTGGCAACCACTTGCTCATCATGACAAGTGGCTCAGGCACACTTTAATTATTAATTATTTATTTATTTTTAATTTTTAAATATTTATTAATTACATCTCCTCAATGATGCATTTCAAATTGTTCCGGCAGTTCTTCTTTGTTCCCGCTTTCAATTCCAATTCCATCATTATTCCTAAAAAATATTTATAAGATAAAAATTTAACGTATTGTGAATTAATTTAACATAAAAATTTATTTGGGGAGCATTCATGTAATTTTTTAGCGTATTAATCAACAATTTAAGTGCAAAACTAATAATTTTATCCTTATTACATCTACACTTTTAAGTATTAATCACACCCCCTAACCAGCTTATTGCTAGGCCCTAGTAATTTAAGCGAAAAAAATTTAGCGAAATTTCAAAATCAAATTGAATTTTTTAAAAAATTGTGTTTACTTCTTTCATAAGATCAATAACAACAATCAAATAAAAGTATAAGCATTATCTTTAGCCTAAAGAAAATCACATCTACACAAATCAGCTAAGTAAAATCATATTAGCCAAACTAATTTATTTATATTTTTATGCATCACCACATCTTTTATTCCATATTATTAGCTTTTACTTCAGACTATAGTTTCCTAAAATATGGGGTTATGACTAACAAAGAAAGAGTAATATATATATATATATATATATTGAAAAATATGGGACTTTTTAGAAATTACAAAGTGTTTTCTGCTTGGAAAATTTTTTTTCTTTTTATTATTCTTCTGCTAATTGAAATATGGGGTTATGACTAACCATTAAGTTTTCTTTCATCACTTTTAATCATGAGACAGATCCTTTTAAACATCCTTAGACGACTCCAATGTCTCCAATCTCATCTCAGAGGCCAGATACAATTTTATAAAACACATCGTATTTGGAAGATACAACCACCAGAGTTAATATCTCATGTTGAGGATTTAGAAAGCCAACTCAGAGAAATTGAGAGAAGTATCTTCGACATCCAGTTAGAGCTAAAGGTAAATTCCATAAGAGCACGATTGTAATTTTCTTTGTATGTTTTAGTTTGTCACCCTGGTTAAGTGGCGGATAACGGTACTCCATGACAATCAAGTCGGTTACTTCAATTTTCCATAATTACTGATCTTCTAAGGCGAAGGTATGAACAGAAACGAGATCTTGGAAAAGCTTCACAATCGATTCCCTTCACTTCCACATAATGCCTTCTTTACAATCTATAAAGCTCGGTTCGAATGTATGCGATTGCTCATGAGGAATAACATACCTGCAGACATCTGTTGGTTAATCGAGGCTAAAGTACGAATGGCAGGTGAGTTGCCTCCCAAATTTATTGCACACATGCCTGGTTGTGGAAAAGGAAATTCGTAAGAAAGCGAAGAGCTCGAAAAATTTCGGTTGTTTGTCATAAGTGTGCCAGAATGAGATGCGATAAAAAAATCATGTTCTTTAGGAATGGTGTCTGATAACAGAAAAGATAATATTCAATTTATTAGGGAGGGCTTGAATAATGAGTCATTGGATGATATCCTTTTATCTCTTGAAACGCATCCCAGTGGATATGTGCAAGGAGCGATTCTCCAGTTATGGCCATCATTCCAGAAAGAGCTTGCATGATATAGTCTCGGGAATCTGACTATAAACGACCATGTTTGCCAGTTTATAAGAAAACTGGATGAGAAGCCTATCCTCGACCCCTAGAGGGCGTTGAAGCCGTTTTTGGACGTAAAACTAGAGGAAGATATGAGCCACAGTCGGAACTACCTGTAAATGTCCTTTTACTTCATTGTTATTTTATTTCACTGTTATTTTACCATTTGCATTATTATCTTTAACACTTTTATTTTATCATTGTTTGCTTTTTCTTTTTACTGTTTCCTTTTTGACTCTCGAGCCATGTGCTTTACACGTTAATTGACATAGACATGATACCTTATTCACAGCTGTGACCCACTGCCACCAAGATCCTTAAATATGATTCTTTTTGTTTGCACTCACAAATTATTTTTGAGAAGTATCCCAATGGTAGATACTCCCAATAAACAATTCAAGAACATTTGTGTGCTTTCTGGATTTAACTATGACAAATATAAAGAGTTCGTTGAGGCATCCATTGATTTTGGTCAAAGCATAGCAGAAGAAAATTACACTTGGTATATGGAGGAAGTGATCGAGGGTTATCAAAACTGGTCTCATGAGCTGCTTATGTCAGAGAGAGTTAAGTGTTAGGCATCATCCTAACAACTCTAAAACCTTTGGGCTGTTTGTCTAACTCACCGACTGGAGAAGAGTTAGTTGTCTCAGGTATGCAAGAAAGAATAACCAAATGCTTAATCATGCCGATGCATTTATTTTCTAACCAGGAGATCTTGCAACTCTAGAGGCACTTATCATATTAGCATCTTAGGCCCATTTGCACATTCATCAAAATCTCATCGGTTTGTTAAATGTCAATAACTTTATGATGGCTTCATCACATTTCTTAACTATGCAATAAAAACTATTTCATTCCTTGCACAACGAAAAATCTTTTTTTATTTGTGCTCACACCGTAATGAGCTACTTGATCTGTTACAAACTTATAAACCAGAGCAAGATCCTAGAACCTTGGTATTGGAGTATCCAAATAATGATGGTAATAGTAGCCGCAATAAGAAGTACAAATTAGATTTAACTCTCCACCTGTAAATATTTTTTTCTATGTTACACCATCCAGGTGATGTCTTCTAAACTCTACTTCTTTTCTTTAAAACATTGAGGACAATGTTTCGTTCTGGTTGGAGCAAGGGAATAGTCGACAATTATGGAATTTTGGTTAAGTTTTTACTAATTTTTTGTTGTAGAAACTAACTGTTGCTAACTTTTTGTGTTGAAGATGGCTGAATATGAAGTGTAGTTACTCTAGAAATGTATCTTTTTCGTTTAAAAAAATAAAAAACAAAAACCAAAAAAAAATTTCCAGGCATTTTCTTTTTCTTTATTAAGCTTTGATATTTATTTTTTTCTTCTTCTTTTTATTTCTCCTTTATAAATATACATTTTAAAATTTTTGAGTCAAAGATGGCTAAATATGGAGTGTAGTCTTGCTCTAAAACGCAACTTCTTAGTAAAAAAAAAAATTCCGTTTTTCCTTTTCCATTATTTTAATTGTAATCTTTCTACTCAGTCTTTCTGTATCATTTTCACATTTCTGCATGCATATTTTCTTTTCGTGTTTAGAATAGTTTGGGGGATAGAATGTTGTTTATAAAAAAAAAATATTGTATGATTTATTTTAACATTGGATGACACGATGAATTTCAAATTTTAGTATTTGTATTATCTTTGGTCTTAAGAGATGTTACGCCGTGTTTGCTACTCTACATGTTGATTTTGAAGACAAATATTAGTTGCTTGAAAGAATGCACATGTCATAATGAATACCAAGTGAGTTTTTGAGCCTGTTATTTTTCTTGGAGAGTAACCTTTTTTGTCCATTCTTCATACAGCTTAGCAATTTATTATTTTATACATGATCTCTAGATTTCCTTTGAGCCAATCCTCTAAAAAAAAAAGAGTTAAATAAAAAAAAAGAAAAAATGTGTTGCTACATTTGGAGGTTCATCTAACTAGTAGATATGGAAGATTATTTGGAGCCTTAAAAGACGATGGAAAGGCCATATTTAACCAGTTTGAGCCTTTCTAACCATCCCTTTTATGAAATATCCATAGTTAACCCTTTTGAGCCTTTAAAAAAAAAATTTTCTTTGTCAAACTTATCATCTTGACCCACTCTGATCTCGAGTATTACTCGATATCTTATAAGTTTCATCACCTATTTATGTTTGAGAAAAATGGAAATAATTATTTTGTTCAGTGAAGTTGTGCCAAAAAAAAAAAAGAAAACAAAACAAAAACCAAAAATATTTTTTTTGTTTCAAGAAAAAAATAATAGGTGAAATCCACCTTGCAACTTAAAAAAAAAAATCTCTCTATATTTTTCTCAAACATACACTTTGTTTTCGTCATTTCTCATTTGCTAGCCATGTCCCTAGCCACGTTACGTCATAATAAAAGTCCTTCTCGATTTTAGGAACTTAGTCTAAAAGTAGAAGCTAGTTATATGGGTTATAAAGATGTAGTGATGCATAAAAAAAAAAGAATACAATGATACAATGGATTGACTAGCATTTTGTTTGAGATCGTATTATTTCTAAGGTGTGGGCATATTCCTTTCATCTTGGTGATAGTGTGAGATAGTATTTCTTTATTATCTTCACTCAATTTATCATTCATCAAGTGATAATTTTTATTGGGTTTAATTTCATTGTGAGAGTGTCACTACTACCAGTAAGACTTTTGGGTTTGATATGTCATTCTTGAAAGTGGCTTGATTACTATAGTGTGATAAAGTCTGCTTTGGACTGATGCGTGTGGATGCTTGATATGGTGTGATGTTTTCTTTAGATCACAGATAATGCTTATACTTTTATTTGATTACTATCATTAGTCGATTGAATGAATACGATTGTTTAAAAAAAAACATTTTAGATTTGAATTTTATTTTCGCTTTATTTGCTTGGGACTAGCAATAAGTTGGTTGGGAGTGTGTTGAGTGATAGAAAGTGTATATTTATAAAGGAGAAAATCGTCATTTTATACTTCAAGTTTTTACTAACATTCTTACTTTTACGTATTTAAGTTTCTTGTTATTTAATTATGTGTGTTTTGTTTTAATTAAGTATTTTATGTATTTTAGGGTATCATGGTCATTTCAAATGAACGAGAGATCGGATAGCAAAATGGGATCACTTTTAACTCGGGACGATCGAAAACCTTAGGAGGAAGCGTAAAAGAAAAAAGCGGCTGTTCACACATATAGCTTATTCACATGTGATCTTGATATTTAGTATTGTTCACGACCTTGTTTATCTGCAGGAGTCACGTTCAAACGTGTGCAAACCGTGTTCTTGTTCAAACCACGTGGTCAAAACCGACTGGTGCTGATCGATGATGTAGCACAATCCTGAGCGTCCCAATTGTTTTTAATCCGATGGCCATGATTTATTCAGTGTATCTATAAAAAGGGGGCTCTCCACCCCTATTTTGACACGCCTGAATCCATTTTTAAGCTTAGTTTTCTGTAATTCTTTCTCCATCTTGCATTTTCTACGTATTTTAATAAATTTCCATTTTACCCCTAGTTCAATTATGAGTAACTAATTTTCTTTCAAGCTTGGGTTGAAGGTGAAGTCTCAACATGTGTCATGGGCTTTATTTGGTAAATTTACTTTCTCTCCTCTAATTTTTGTGGAGATTTTGACTTTTAAATCGACAAATAATAATATTTTTGTCTCAGAATACTTTGCTTTCTAGTTTAACTCTAGGCTCCCAGTACAAGGTTGTTAATATTTAGCACGATAAGCTCTTAGCACCATATTGATTAGAGTGTGGTTCATGAGGTGTGGAATCCCCTCCTCATGATTTAATTAGTATTAATAAGGAATATTTTACCCATGGTGCATGTTAATACGGATCCAGATACCCAAGCACTTTATTATAATAGTTTCTAGTTCAATTTAATTCTGCCATTCCAATTTAAATTCTAGGATAATCTAAATCAATTTCACCACAATCCAATCACCTATTTACAAAGTTAATTGTACGCATAATTAAAATTCACCTCCTCGTGGGATCGACACTCATCACCGTTAATCTATTCTACAATAGATTCGTGTGATTGCGAGTTCAACAAAATTTGTACAAAAATCTCCTAACAAGAAAATAAAAGCATCAGCATGATTTAATATTTAGATATTCTTTCTTACATATTTGAGACAATTAACTCTTCTTGAGTTGGTGGGTTGGGAATTCATCCTAAAGGCTTTAAGGCTTTTGGATGAATGCCTAGCACTTGCTTCCTCGAACAAAAACAACTTCTGAGACAAGCTTTGATAACCCTCGGTCACCTCCTTCACATATAAGACGTAGTTTTCTCTCTATTATAGCACGACCAAGATCTATAGCTACTTGAATGAACTCCTTATAGTTTCCATAACAAAATCTAGAAAGCACTGATTGTTGTCTATTTGAAATTGCTTCCATTGGAACAATTCTAAAAATATAATTTCGAGTGCTTGAAAAGAGCACCTATTTAAAGATCTTGTGCCAGACACAATGATACACAATTATAAATGGGGTGGTGTGTTTGTCAAATGACAATTAAGCATTTGGCTCATAATTCAAAAGTAAAAGCGGAGAATAAAAATAATTCAATAACGGCTTGAATACCCTCAATGGGTCAAAAATAGGCTTCTCATCCAATTTTCTTATAAAAATGGCAAAATAGGGTCTTTTAGAGTCATATTTCTAAGACATATTTGTGACTTTCCTTTTGGAACAACTTCCATAAATTATGAATTTCCGTTGCATATATCCACTCGGATGCATCTCAAAAGATTATAAGATATCATTTAACGATTCTTTACTCAGCCATCATACTTGAAATTGATATTATTTTCACGATTTATAGAAACCATTCTTAAAGTTTCGCGTGGTTTGTTGCAAACAAGTCTTACACAAAATGAGGATATTTAGAGCCGCTGTAGCTCTTCTTTTTTAGCAAAATGTGTTTTACCAAGTTCAGGCATGTAGAAAAAATAAATGGATCGTAAACTCACTTGTCAGTCAAACCTTTGCTTCAATTAACCAATGCATGTCGATAGAATCCCATTGATCATTAACAAATGCCAGTCGTTCTTACGACTTTGTAAATCTTCTTAAAGCATTTTGAGAGAGAAGGAAAACATTTATGCAATTTTGGGGTTTGATTATTGTCAGGAAACTAAAAATACCGACTTAAAAATCACGGAGTATCATTATCGCCATTTATATAGAGAGAGTGAATCAAAACATATCAAATAAATCAATCAAATCTCAGAAAATCAAATTAAAAGAAGAACAAAAAAACAACAAAATAAAAACACACAATGAATATAATAAATAGCTCACCTTCATCCTTTTATTGAATTTACTTCCAGTTCCAATTAGAATTCATAAATACCATCCTCATTTTTTGAATTGTCTTTAAGATCTTAAGTGATATACTAGCACCTTGGTTATTATAGATCTCAAATAGGATGTGATTTACAAACTCGAGCAAGTTCCCTCGGTGAAATTTTACATGTAAAAAGTTCTTTAAGATATTTGAAATGATCTTTCTCATGGAGGTACTCATGACATGTATAAAAATGGTGGCTAAACACAATTGTTAAACAACACATTTAAACAATAAATAAAGTAATTTTATTCAAGATATAGAGAAGAAAAAAAAGAAAAAAATCAAAAACAATTCAAATGATGAAGTAATAGTAAAACAAATTGAAAACAAAATGCTTAATCAAGATTTTTGAGTCACTCAAATTGATTTAGATATATGCTTCGCATTGTTGGTGTTCCCGAGTATATGGTTTCAATCTTTGTCTATTAAATTTAAATGTGATACCATCTTTGGATTCTTAATTTCTACATACCCTATTATGGACATACATTTTTTTACAAAAATGGCCACTCATTTTAACTTTAACTTCCTAGAAACAAATGAAGACAGAATAAAGCAAAACGTTTTACAAATCTCAAATGTTTTATGAAAAATTCTTTTATCATGAAAAAAATTTGTTCTACTTAATAATTATAGAATTCTCATATGTATCATTCCTTAATTCCACAAATTCATTCAACTGTAATTTATGCACATTACCAGTATCATCAAGATTTGAATTAAAAGCTTTAATAGCCCAAAATGATTTATGTTCAAGTTCAACCGATAAGTAGCAAGGTTTACCATAAACAAGCTGATAGGGTGACATTTCTAAAGATGTTTTAAAAGCAATACGATATGCCTAAAGTGCAGCAATTAGTCAAGAGATCAATCTTTACGGTTTGGGTAACCATCTTTTCTAAAATTTGTTTTATTTCCTTATTTGCAACTTGACCACTTGTTTGAGGGTGATAAGAGGTAGGACCTTTATTTGTAATTCCATATTTCTTCATTAAGGACTCAAATGGTTTATTACAAAAATATTTACCTCGGTCACTAATAATGGCTCAAGATATTCCAAATCATTTCAAAAGGTTTTCTTTTTTAAAGTGGATCACATCTTGTTATCATTGTGCCGACAAGGAATCACCTCAATCAATTTTGAAACATAATCAACATCAACCAAAATATATACAAATCAAATGATGATGGAAAAGTGACCATAAAATCAATTCCCCAACAATAAAATATTTCAATAACAAGGATGGGGTTTAAAGGCATCATGTTTTACTTTGAAATAGACCCTATCATTTGATAATTTTTATACATTTTGTAAAATATGTGTAGAATCTTTAAATAATATATGCCAATAAAATCCACACCGTAATATTTTTGTAACTTTTTTTTGAAGAAAAGTGGTCACTCGCATGTATAATGACAATTGAATGACCTACTACCTTGTCATCCGGTATGCATCTTTGAAAAATTTGATCAAAACAGTACTTGAACATGTGTGGGTCATCCCGGAAAATCTTTTCACTTCTCATAAGAATTTCTTATTGTCTTGGGAACTCCCAGTCATATGGCATTTCACTTGTTGCAAGACAATTAACAATATTAGCATACCAAGGCATTTTGTTTATAGAAAACAAAAATTCATCAGGGAAAAAATCATTGATGGGTTTTATTTCAATTAAAGACTCATTTTTAAGTCTTGAAAGATGATCTGCAATAACATTTTCGAGTGCCTTTTTGTCCTTGATTCTTAAATTAAATTCTTGAAGTAACAAAATCCATCATATTAACCTTGGCTTAGCATCATGTTTAGATATTAAATATCTAACAACAACATGATCAGAATAAATAATGGTAGATAAACCAATTAAACATGAACGAAATTTATCTAGTGCAAATATTACAGCAAGTAGTTATTTTTTCGGTTGTAATTGGTAATTCATTTGCTCACTATTCAAAGTTCTACTTGTAATAGATAACAAAATACTTAACTTTCCTTTCTTTGTCTATTAGCATCACACATTAGCCTTTCAAAGGCAAAGACTAATTAAGGGTTGTATTATTGGAGTTGATGTCAAAAGACTAATTATCTTATTAAAAGCTTGTTGACAATCTTTAGTCCATTTAAATGATGTGTCTTTTATTAGAATGTTACAAAGTGGTCTAGATATGACACTAAAGTCTTTTGTAAACCTCTTATAAAATCCTGCATGTCCTAAAAAGGAACTGACTTCTCTAATTATTTTTTGTAGGGTAATTTTTGAGATGACTTTAACTTTGGCTTTGTCAACTTTAATTCCTTTTTGAAGACACGACAAGGCTCAAGAACAATTCGAAGGCGATCAGAAATAACATTTTCCCAATTTAAAATTAGTCCTTTTTCTTTGTACCTTTCTAAAACTCTTTTCAGTTATCAAACATGTATCAAAGAATTACCAAATACAATTAAATCATCCATAAAGACCTCTAGACAATTTCAATCATGTCACTAAAAATGCTTAGCTTACATCTTTGAAATATTGTAGGAGCATTATAAAGTCCAAAAGGCATTATAGTAAATGCAAATGTTCCAAGTAGGCATGTGAATGTGTATTTTCTTGGTCTTCCAAGGTTATAAGAATTTGATAATAACTGGGTGTGCCATCAAGAAAGTAGTAATAGGGTGTCTGACTACTCTTTCGAGAATGTGGTCTAGAAATGGAATGGAAAAATAATATTTTCTAGTGGCATTATTTAATTTTGTAATCAATGCGTCGCCAACTAGATAGAATTAGAAGTGTTGGATTATGGTTTACCTTTTTCATTTTTTACAACGAGTGATTCTAGATTTTTTAGGTCTTATATGTTGGACTTACATTATATCGGAGATAGGATGAATAATTCTATATGTGGTTTATGGACCTAGATACACACATGCTTTTAATCTAAAGAGTTTAGTCTTCTACGTGTCGTTGACATGTGTTATTTTGGCAAGCAA